>JASAMV010002411.1:0-38672 GCA_030248065.1 Rhynchonema sp. JSB1_4 | reverse complement strand
GCAGCCAGGGTTGGGCAAAAAAAAACGACGGCGTTTTTTCTTAAAAAAACGACGTTTTTTTTAAAAAAAACGCCTGGGTCGTTTTTCGTTTTTTTTAAATCCTGAATTTCCTTGATTTTCCCTGATTTTTCAGGGAAAGTACCCTCATTATCAAGGAAAATCAATTTTTTGTCCCATTTTTTTCAAAAAATTTTCGACCAATTTTTACTTTGTCGAGATACGTCGATATACGGAGTTTGACTTTCAGTGATGACCCCGGCCAAAGTTGGTCCCATGATGCGGGTCTGATATGGGATCTTAGCAATTCGCTAGAAAAGGGTTGAAACCCGTTTATTTTGCCTCAGAACACATAGAATTGCTTCATTTAACCACGTTTTCTTCCCAACATGAGCGTTTTCCAATTTTTTTGGGGGCATATTTTGGTCATCTGGGCGTTTTAAAAAAAACGTTTTTTTTAAAAAAAACGATTTTTTGGAAAAAAACGTTTTTTGCCCAACCCTGGTGGCAGCAGCAGCAGCACGGAAAGCGCCCATAATTATGCGTTCCTTCAAAAACCAAGAATTTGTTGTTGCTCTGTTATTGATTGTTGTTTTCTGAAAGTGTACAGAAATAGCACTTCCGATACCCTGGCGTCACCGCCCATGCTCCTGGATATCATCAGACTCTCTCAATGATCAGAAAACATGACGTCGAATAGGTCTTATCATCTCAGATTTTATTATTTTTTCTCGTCACAGTAAACAGAATTGGGCACAACTCGGAGCTGATAAGATTGCAATGGGGTAAGTGGGCGACCAATTTTCGAAAGCCTGAATCACAAAGGGAGAAATCAAATTTGGTGTTCGGTGCGAGCCGGTCCTTTGGGATCGGCGTCGGAAAAAGATATGTGTCGGTACCGACACTACTAATGTCGGTGTCGGTTCGGTGTCGGCGGCCAAAAATGTCGTTTTTTCTGAGGTGTCGGTATGTAACTTTTTCACCCAATGTTTATACCAAAACTGCTAATTTGTTTTTGAAGATTTCGTTCCCAAAATGAAAAGTTTCAATATTTTTGCATCATGGTTTCTTAATGGCCACCTGAGGTGGCGGTTTCACCACTTGAGATTTCCAAATCGTCACTTGAATTTCGGGTCAGGTGGCTATTATCGCTACTTGCATGATCTGACCAGGTTGAGAGCCGTGATAATTTATCCTATTCCAATTAATAGTGCTCTTCATCTAAATTTCACCATTTTCACGTTCAGCCCGTCCTAAAAGTTTGCGCTGCGCGCTTAAAATTGGTGATTTTAGCATTTAGCTCGAAAATAACAAAGTCCGTTCCAAAATGGCCACTTTAATCTTGAGGTCTTTGCAAGCGAGCCATTATTTAGTGCAATGAAATATGTCAGAGAGAGAACAAACAAGGAACACGAAATTTCAGTCAATCAGTAACTTCCTCTTGGAAATGGCGTCCTGACGCTTGAAAGGGCCGAAATTAAAAATGTTTCGTTTGTAAATGACAACAAATATACTCTTGTAATTCTTTTGGGAGAAACTTTTCAAACGCGTTGCCTGATCCGTAAAGCGCATGATGCGTGCACTGGCTATAGCGGTCACGTGACTTCTGTAGCCAGTGCACGCATAGTGTGCGTTACGGATCAGGCAACGCGGTTGAAAAGTTTCTCCCAAAAGAATTGCCAGAGTATATATGACCAAACAGCTTTAGCACATTAGCGCGAAATTTCGGAAGACTACGATATAAACACGCTCAAGAGCTATTTTGACAGCTTCATCGTCATACTTTATATGGTACTATTTTGAGTTATCCAACAAAAATAGGCAAGGACATTTCAGACATGCGCAGTTACCTTGTGTGAAAGAAATCATTCTAAGCTCTCTAATAACGCTCCAAAGCGCAATAATGCCCCAAAAGTACGAATTTTGCGCTAAAATGGCAAGTTTTCGACGAAAAATACAGTCCAAGTTGGTGTCGGAAAAATTTGAACTGTCGGTGTCGGCGTGTTTTTTTGTCGGTGTCGGTGGTTTCCAAAAAAAGCGTCGGTGTCGGTCCACGTGACCGACGCCGATCCCTACCGGTCCTGTCTTGCAATCCCGGACCGGACCGATCATCAAGTCTGATTTCGCCCAAAAGGAGTTTCAAGCGGAAAAATTGAGGTGCCAAATTTCTGATCAATGTCGTTTAGCCCATAGCAATCGGCAATGTTTCACAATACCATACAATATCGGTATCACAACGGGAGCCACAATTGAATACCAACGAAAGCCTTTCTTTCCAATTGGTATTCTCTTCAGGAAAACATTCATAAAAATACATAAACATCATGTTGTTGCACATTGAAGATCAGATGACAAATGATCAAAATAAAAGATCTTAAATCAAAACTCTCACATAATCAGCTGTAAAATATTATTGTCTGCTTGTTTCAGTATAAAGTGACACTACAGCACGCCTAAGGCACAGATAACGTCAAACAAATAAATCGTTACTGTTATACATAGATCACATCTGTTCTCACATGTACAATTAAAAAATTTACGTATAATCAGTCAAATGAGCCCAAACATATTGGATAACAGCAATTATTCAATAAAAAACAAAGGGTGTGAGCATTTTTAATGGTTTTCCGCACGCGCTGAACACTGAACTTTTTGTGTGTACATAAATTACACACACAATTCCAAAAAAAAATAAAAGCGCTGTAGTTTTTATTAATTCGTGCGAAAACACAAGCGTCTTACTCTCACCGAAAATTAGCTGAAAAAGCGCCTTGATGCAGCAGGGAAGGGGAAAGTGCCACTTGAGAGGGAAAACAAGCAAGGCCAGCAAAGGTAGTAGGTATGTAGCTGCGCAGTGCATATATACCATACACAGTGCACGTGATAGCAGCAGCAGAGTGCAAGTGCGTGGCCCCTGTTGGCACTGAACACCCATTGTTGCGGCTGGCGATCGGGGCGACACGGCACGACGCCGAGCGCGTGCGATGGCAGCAGGATCTCGAGACAACCACGATTGTCGGGGTTCTGCAATTGCAGACTCTAAAACGGACACACGTGCTCATTCCATGTGCTTAGGTGTGAGTGAACCGCGCATGGAATCAGCACAGCTCACCCCAATTGTCTTGTCCGAACATGTTTAGATCTAGGCTTGGTTCTTAGGCTTACCCAAGGAACGTCTTGTGTACGCAGGTCGGCCGCACCTATACCCAGGAGTGAAAAACAGGCAATGCCGAAAGCGACCGGACGGTATGCGGTGGCGGAGACTCGTCCATACACAAAATTCTTGACGTTGTGCATGCATATACGTTGGAGCTAAAAGGGAATAAGACTCCAATAAGCACTAACATTATTTCAGCAATTTTGGGGTGCAGAATGAAAGAGACTCATGTAGAGGACCCTTGGGCACTAAATACATAGCTTCGAAATGATGTTCCCAGGATTCTGTTAGGTGGCCCTCAATTTCAGTGTCTAACGAAACTTCTTGAAAAATGTAAAAAATTGCCGAACGTGTGAAACTGTTGCTGTGCAATAAGTAAACAGTTGGTCACAAGACATGAAAAAGATGAACTTTTTTTGTTTCTGTTAAGTTTTTTTTGTGCTGCTTTGATTTTCTGCACAACTATACTTTCTGCAGTATTCGTTTTTTTGTGTGCATGGTACTCGCTGTACATACGGTCGTAACCGATTAAAAATCTAAATTTTTGTTGTGTTGTTTTTGTTTTGTTTTGGGGCGCGGAGAGGGGGCGCAGGGGAGGGTGGGGAGGAGTATTGACAGGCCAGAGTGGGTGGGGCTTTTGGGGGGGAAGTTGGGAGGGGCGGGCGGTGCGACGCCGGGGGCTCGGGGTGTGTGCGGTGGGAGGGGGGGGAGGGAGAGCTGTGTGTGCATAGGCAGGGGGCACCGGTGGTGTGTGGGGTGGTGTGTCTTGGGTGGCGCGCGGCGCGCTCTCCTGAGTGGGGGGAGGCGGGAACGAAAAAAGAGAGAAGAGATTTGGCGGGGGTGAAAAAAAAAAAAAAGAAAAAAAAGAGAAAAAAGAAATTAAAAAAAAAAAGTTATTTTTTTATCTGAAGTTGAGGGGGGGCTGGCAGAAGCAGGAGGAGATGATTGTTTTTTTTTCTCCCTACAAGGTTTGTGGTGACTTTGTTCATCCAGCAGCAGAAGATTGATGAGGAGTGTGTGTGTTCGTGGGGGTTTTTCCCCTTTTTTTTTTTTTTTTTTCCCCTTAACTGTTCTCCCCCCCACCCCACAAAATAAAAAAAGAAGGGGGGGAGGATCTTTGGGCCCCCAGGGCCTGCGCCCCGGGAGGCCCCGGGGGCAAGGGTTTGCCTGCGTGCCTTTCGCGGTGGTGGTTGTTGTGCCGTCTTCAGAGTTGATGCGGCGCTGAGTGTTTGCATACTTGCAACAGCCACCGGTGTTGTTTGTTGACCATGACCACCAGTGGTGACGGTATTGGCGGCGGCGACCGAACATGAACCAATATCATCAGTCTCTCTCTGCTCTGCTGTGAATTTTTCACCTCTCTGCTGCTCAGAAATACGTCCACTTGTTCCGACCTGTACGTTGATCAATATTTCGCATGGTTTGATTGAAGTTACAGCTTTTCACAAATCTGAAGCTAAAATTCTGCTTGTTCTTTTCACAAATCGTCATCAAAATTCATTCAATCAACGCGTCAAAATCTCAAAAATTCAATTTCGACTTTCGACGCTGGTTGGCGAGCACCATCTGTGTCAACCAACAGTCACTGATTCCGGTACCGAACAACACAGTGATCAACAGGAGAACCGAGCACAACTGTGAACAGTGTGGTGCGAGAGGGACATTTTACTTTACACTCTTGGTCTTGCCTTGCTTGCTTTGTTCTGTGCTGTGCAGTGTTTTTCCTGCCTGCCTGCACGTGTACCTGCACCGACACGTATCATACCTACATAGTGGGGTTATAGGTACTGTCTCAACTCCCATATCCACAATGTACGCACAGATTGGGTTCACCAACTACCCATTAGTATGCACGCCGTTCGGGCCATACGCTCTGGTGCCCATGTATGGCAGATTACCCGTATCAAACACTCAAATATCTCAGTATCGACCGATGCCGACGACAACAACCGGTGTGACAATGCCGTTCACGTACTGTGCCACTGATCAAAACAATCGTTCAATCGAACAAACATGGCCATGTGATGTTGACACCCAACCAATTAATCAAAATGACATGAATCAAAACGGAGACGGTCAGTGGTCTGTTCATTACAAAAATGGCAGCAATAGGCATAAGAACAGACATGGCAGAAATGTGACTCACAAAGCTTGTGTTGAACGCAGAATGACCAAAAAGCGTCGTAAACGCGACCAAACGTCGGTCAAGTCACAAAATTGCAAATCTGCCAAAGGAACTGATGTTTCAGACGGTTTGCTTAGCACACTGGTGCGGCCCGTCGAAAAGTCTGTGTGTTCAAATTTGAAAGCAAATGAAACAGCTCAAAATGCTGCCAATAGTGATAAAAACTCAGACGGTTTGCTTAGCACACTGGTGCGGCCCGTCGAAAAGCATCTGCGCTCAAAACTGAAGTCAAATGACGATGCTATTGATGATACGTACCACAAATTGTGATAAAGTGTCGGGTGAATTTGCAAGCACACTGGTGCTACCCACCAGAGAGCAACTGGAGCTGGTGTGAATTTAAGACAAACGGCAATTGTGCCACGCACACAGGTGCGATCCGCAGCTGGAAGCCGTGAATCTGTGAATGCCAATGACACTGTACCGAATTATCGTGCATCTGTGAATGCCAATGACACTGTACCGAATTATCGTGCATCTGTGAATGCCAATGACACTGTACCGAATTATCGTGCATCTGTGAATGCCAATGACACTGTATCGAATTATCGTGCATCTGTGAATGCCAATGACACTGTACCGAATTATCGTGCATCTGTGAATGCCAATGACACTGTATCGAATTATCGTGCATCTGTGAATGCCAATGAAACTGTATCGAATTATCGTGCATCTGTGAATGCCAATGAAACTGTATCGAAGCATCGTGCATCTGTGAATGCCAATGACACTGTACCGAATTATCGTGCATCTGTGAATGCCAATGACACTGTACCGAATTATCGTGCATCTGTGAATGCCAATAATACAGTGCCGAATTATCGTGCATCTGTGAATGCCAATGAAACTGTATCGAATTATCGTGCATCTGTGAATGCCAATGACATTGTACCGAATTACCGTGCATCTGTGAATGCCAATGAAACTGTATCGAACTATCGTGCATCTGTGAATGCCAACGACACTGTACCGAATTATCGTGCATCTGTGAATGCCAATGACACTGTACCGAATTATCGTGCATCTGTGAATGCCAATAATATTGTACCAAATTATCGCGTGCCTGTGAATGCTGAGCCGGAACATGAACAAGGCTGGATAATTGTCACCAGGAAAAAACGCTCTCCACATAATAAAACTAGTGGTACCAGCAACGTGCTCGTTGGTAGGCCAGCCAGGTCCATGGAACCAAAGTCAGTTGGCAGACCACCCAATACCACAAGGTCCATGCGACCTGCAGCGCATGGCACAAAACCAACACAACATGATGAATTCCATGAGTGGTGGACAGACAAATTTATAAACGCGGTCATGAAACATCGCATTCTGCGACTCAGTCGGCATCACAAATATGCAGCAGTGAATGCAGAGGTATGGCAATACCGCGACAACTTTGAGAAATGGAAAGGAGACCTGTTGATGTCAGATCATGACAGTTGGGAATTCTGCTTCGTGCCGGTGTTCATGGGTTATACCCATTGGGCACTGCTGTGCGTTGAGAAAGCAACAAATAGTGCCGTTTTCTGCGACGGTCTTCGAAACAAAGTTACCGCTGACTTGCATGGTCAAGTTTCTGTGCTATGGAAAATGCTGACTGGCAGTACCGAATTGCGCATTCTCACGCCCAGTCCCGAAATCCACAGACAGCGAGACTCTGTTAACTGCGGTCCAATGGCGTGCTTGTTCGCTGAGCGAATCATAACAAAGCAATCTTTGAACTTTCGGACCGAAACCGTACAACAATACAGAACCATGATCGAGAACTGGCTCAAGCAAGAGAATCTCATCACTGAAGTGGTTCAGAATGAAACAGATGACTTGGAGGAGATTGCACAGAAATTTCGTGATTTGTACGGCTTTGATCCGTCCCACTACGAACATGGAGCCATTGCCAAGTGTGTTACGAACGATCATAAGAAAGAACTAGGCGGCAACCCGTGCCTTCGGCCCGGTTTAATTTGCGTTGTTAAAGGAAGAACACATTCGAATTGGTTTAGGGGAGGAGAGAAAGTAGGAGTGGCGTTAAATTGGCTTTATGTTTGTTTTTATTTTGAATAAAACATAAAATGCATTTTCATCAATGAATGTATATATCATCATCATGATCAGTATAGTAATGAGTCGTTCATGTACAATTGTGTAATATGTAATTGTGATCATCGCATGGTAGTTTTAGTGGTTTCGTTCTTTGTAATATTTGTTTTCTCAAATTCATAATACTTCTGTGTAGACCACATTTCTGGTGTTGCTTTCGGGTATGGTTTCATGGTTGTTTTGAAGGACGATTTTGATGTTGTTTGGATTGCCGACTCTTGAACATGCGACGTATAGCTGTCCATGGGTGAACACCGGTTGTGGCAGATAGATGCCAACGACGTCGAGGGTTTGGCCTTGGGCTTTGTTTATCGTCATCGCATACGCCAATCGGACCTGAGAGAAATCATTTGACAATGACGGCGCAGTATGCAAATATGGTAAGGGTTAATTATATACCGGGAATTGTCTTCGCCTCAATACAAATGGTAGGCCGCTGTCCGATGGTGTCAGAGTGATACGGGGAATCAAGACTCGTTGGCCAATTCGCGATCCGGTGACGATTTCGGCGTCGATAACACGACTTCCAAGTTGCCTGAATAAAATATTAAGGAAAATTTAAAGATATAAAGAAGTAGATGTGATACCTGCAGATGAGTCGGGTTCCATTGCATAGACCATTGTCGGCGTTCAGATTTCGTAAAAGGATTATTGGTGAGCCGACTTTGAGGTGTAGTTTATGTGGGGGCATGCCGTTGGGGGACAGAGAGTTGAGGAATTCGGTCGGGTACAGTCTGGTATCATAATCACTGTCCAGTGTGTCGACGGATTTGAAAACCGTTATATCACCGGGAATTTTGGAAATTATCTTGTGGTTGACTTCATCGACATCGTTGTTTTTGGGGGATAGAATTGCACGACGGATCAGTTGATTTTCATCAGAAGTATTTGAGAATACTGTGGTGATGAGATCACTGAGTGTTGGCAGTTGAAGTTTCGGTTGGATTTCAATCAGATCGTCGTAGGAGTCGGTTTTGGTAGTTGGCTCTCTACCTTCGCCGATCCTGAGAAGCCAACTCGAGAAGTCGTCGGCCTTTTCTTTATCGGCGATGGCGATAGATATGCGCATGTTTTGTGTCAATCGTAGCGGAGTGGTCTGAATAATTGCAGACAGGTGCTCCATTAAACAAAGGTACGTAAACTTTGATGAGTGGTACCTGACTCCAATGGGTCCATCGCTTTGCACTGATTCCGACGATTTTCGCGCGGGTGCCGTGACGTACAACTGGCAACACTTGACGAAAGTCGCCGGCGAATAGAACAACCTTGAAGGAATGCTTTCAGTTTTATTTGGAAATTGGTCGTGTGTTTTAATAAATATACCTTTCCGCCAAACAGTTCGTTCTTGCCGGATATATCACGGAGCGATCGGTCAACGCAATCGATTTGAAATTTGTTCGTCATGTTGATTTCATCCCATACTAACAGATCGACGTTGCGCAACAGAGTTGCCAGTTCAGATTGCTTTGGTACAGCCAGTGTTGATGTTTCGTTGATGTTGACGATTGGGATTTTGAGTCGTGAGTGAGCTGTGCGACCGCCGTTGAGGCTAAGAGCAGCGATTCCCGATGATGCCACTGCTATGGTTGAAGAACCGTTCACTCGCGCTTGATCGATAATGGTGTTGATTGTGTACGTCTTGCCTGCAATTGTATGTGCGTTTTACAATGTATTTTTCATTGAATCGTTTAAATTGAAACCTGTGCCGCCGGGAGCGTCCAGGAAAAATAGCGCAGGTTTTCGACTTTTTACTGCAGACATGACTTGATCGTGGGCATATTTTTGTTCGTCGGTCAGGTTTGCGATTCTTGATTGGAGGTCATGTTCATCAATGCTGTAATGGTCGTCAGGCGAAGACGTGATTGCATTTGTCGGTATTGGCATGTTCGGACAGTCGGTGAGGGCTTTGTTGTGAACACTTAGATTCTTTTGGATGTCGCATAGTGCCGCTGTCAGTATATCATCGTTGATACCTGTGGGTGCACGTTGATGTGTGTATGTGATGGAAGGTGGAAACTCTGTCTGTTACCGGTGGTTTGCTTGAGATGCGTCAAATCCTCGCAAAGACTTTGCTTGAATCGTTCGAACAGCTCTTCAGGCTGTTTTGGGGAACAGAACACCAAGATTGTGGTGAACAGTAAGCGCATTTGTTGTCCTGTTTGCATGACTGAAGCTTCGTCCAGGCATTGCGCCCACTCTGGTAGTGGTAAATGCATTGGGGAGAACATAGAACGGAACGAAATAATTTTGTTATAAACCGTTGTCGTCTTCGAGTAGTCCCAGCGCCATAGCAGATTCTCGGAAAGATGGATGTGTGATACCATCAATCGCTCGCAGGTCCTCGTAGATACGTGCTCCGTGATAGGGACGTTGTGAAGCAGTAGTCGCAGGTAGTATCGCTCACCTTCAGATGGTTGCATGAAATTCATTCGTCCGATTGTCTCGCCCGTATGTCGTTTCCTTTGCAGCCAAGTGGCTGTTGCTTTGTGGTAGGTGGCAACCTTAATTTGTGTGGGTTAATATGCAGTACTGTTTTATAGCTAATTTGCGTCATAACCTTTGGGAACTCGTGATAATAAAGATGACGAAATTTGTTGTCTTTGCGATTGAATGCCATCCAAGCGGTTAGCGTTGTCGACGGAGGGCCGTCGTTGATGATGTTGGCCAGGTCGTCGTTGTTTCGAAAACGAATCATTTGCTCACCGGTCAAATGAACCTGGAAATTTGAGATGTTGTTACGTGCATTTGCGTTGCCTTTAGGAAAATCAACCTGAAGTCTATATGTTGTCGGGTATTGGCTGTGCATTTCAAATCCCATCGATCGCCAACACGCTTCTGATGCTGACACGTATCGACTGTCCATGTACCTCTTCACTTTGTCTTTCTCTTCCTTTTGAACAGATGTGCTTGGCTGATTTTCTTTGCACAGTGTCACCACAGCCCTGTCAGAACCCTTGTACACATATTTATACAGGTATTTCACTGATGTCACAGAGCTACAGATTTCCACGTTCAGATGGCAGTTGTATTTTTGGGCGAGATACGGATTGTAGGGCACCACCCAGCGGTTGTCGAGTGGAACACCTCGAACGGTTATGACACGGCCGTCGTTGCGACGCCTGTGGTGAGCGGATAGATATTTCATGGTATGCTTAGTGATATTGAAAGATAAACCTGTAGGCGGGATATCCATCCTCGTTTTCGGTGGTATTTTCGTTGAAATCTTTCGGGTATCGTTTGCTGCATGTTCCATCTTTCATGCACGGTGCGGATTGGTTGGCGTTCCCGCAGGGTCCATGCATCATGAACGATGAGATGGTTTTGTATAGGGATGATTCGTGTTGATTTCCGGCGGCATCAGAGTAGAACTTGAGTCGATAAAAATGTCATTGTTTATTGGTTGCATTCAAGTCTGCGAACAGTTCTGACCTGTTGAGGTAGTTCGGCGCATACGATTTTGTCGAAATCATCAGGTGTTTGCAGTTTGTCATCGTTGCCCAGAATCGTGAGGATATGGGCATAAGGTAGGCCTGAATATAGAATCTATGTTCAAGGAAGACATGTGCGGCATAATTCAATTTGTATACCTCGTTTCTGGAATTCAACCACATGTATCAAAGCCTTTGGTCGAATTGCATAACGACCGTTCCCGGTCGGGGTCGAGCGCAATCCCGACCAAACATCGTTCTGACAGAGGCAAACAGGAACGTTGACTGAACAAACGCTCTTCGCGCTCCTCTTCTGTTTCATTCTGGCGCTTTCCGGCACTTTTCTCCTTCATTCCTTGTAAACGCCGTTCCTTTTGTGTTTCAGTTTCGTTGTGGCGATTTGCGGCACTTTTCGACTTCATTTCTTGCAAACGCCGTTCCCTTTGTGCTTCAGTTTCGTAGTCCCGCTTTGCCGCTTTTGATTCTTTGTCTTGTTGCAAACGCCGTTCCCTTTGTGCCTCAGTTTCGTTGTGGCGATTTGCGACACTTTTCGACTTCATTTCTTGCAAACGCCGTTCCCTTTGTGCTTCAGTTTCCTTGTCCCGCTTTGCCGCTTTTGATTCTTTGTCTTGTTGCAAACGCCGTTCTTTTTGTTCGTCAGTTTCATTTTGGCGCTGTTCGGCTATTGACTTTCGTTTTTGTTCCAAACGTCTTTCGCGCTGCTCATCAGTTTCATTTTCCAGATTTCTTGGCATAGTCACCAATCGAAATAGCAGCAAGATGACAGTTATTGCCAACGCCGATGAATAACGACGTGATGACGACCAAACCATTGAAAATAATCTCGGTTCATTGAAATCAAATCAGTGAGAAAATGAAAAGCAAAATGGATTTAAAGGAAAAACGATGGAAGGAAAAAGAGGGTTAAAAGAAGAAAATGAGTAAAGGGGGAAAGGGAAAGGAAAATGAGTAGAGGAGGGGGGTCAAGAAGGGGGAAAGGGGGAATTGGAAAGAGAAGAGAAAAGGGAATGAAGGGGAAAGGGAAGAAAAAAGGAGGGAAGGAAGGGAAAGAGAGGAGAAAGAAAAGAGAGGGGGGGCCACAGACATACATACAGACAGACATACATACGTCTTCCTGTTTTAGTAGTATAGACAGTGAGAAAATGAAAAGCAAAATGGATTTAAAGGAAAAACGATGGAAGGAAAAAGAGGGTTAAAAGAAGAAAATGAGTAAAGGGGGAAAGGGAAAGGAAAATGAGTAGAGGAGGGGAGGTCAAGAAGGGGGAAAGGGGGAATTGGAAAGAGAAGAGAAAAGGGAATGAAGGGGAAAGGGAAGAAAAAAGGAGGGAAGGAAGGGAAAGAGAGGAGAAAGAAAAGAGAGGGAGGGGGCCACAGACATACATACAGACATACATACGTCTTCCTGTTTTAGTAGTATAGATGTGAAATGTCACAGAAAACCAGCAGCAACGTCACTGACAAAACTCATGGTCAAAACGCAGCTGCCGACCACCTCAATATTGTGATGACCACAGAAGTTGAATCCAACACTGGTCAAAAAGAGCATCATTCCATACCTCAGAAGCGTACTGCAACAAGGCAATGTGCCAGAAAGCGCAAGCAATCATCACTGTCTGCTGTGTGCCAACACCAAATTGTGAAATCAAACGCCGCGCCACCGAAAAGTGCATCTGCTGACAGCACAACGATCACTTGTGACGAAATTAACGTAAACTCATTGAGAGGAAAAACGGACACAGTAATGGCACATGTCGCCACTTACGGTCCTGACATATTGATGCTACAAGAAACGAAACTTGGTGAAAACACACTTGGAAGTTTTGAACTTAATGGTTATGTGCTATTTGAACGGAGACGGAACGAAAATGGCGGTGGTGTGGCCACTTATATCCGTAAACGGCTAAATCCCTATCAGCCCAAGAATCACATTATCCCCGACATTGAAACATGTGTCTGCGCGTTTGTTATTGGCAAAGCTCGAATACTTGTTATCAATGGCTACCGTACCCCAACTGTTGGAGGTCCCTACCAATGCTCTCCGAACATGTTCATTGATGGATTGGAGGCATTCTTGGCGCAATGCGAAGGCAGTTTTGATTACATGATTCTCGGAGGTGACTGGAATATCTGCTGCAAGACAGAACCTGAGTGTTCACGATTGCTGCTTTCATTGAGTGAATATGGACTGGAGCAAAGGGTTGACCAACTGACTCATGATAAAGAACTGCTTGATGTCCTTTTTGTGTCAGAACAACTACCAACTACGGTATTCCTGAAGGCACCTATTGAGAAATGTCATGCTACCGTGTCAGGGAAACTTACAATCCCGGATGAATTGTTGCAATTTACAAAAATTGTTCGTGTGCCGCGATACCAAGATGCCTATTGGCCACACATAAACGACGAACTGTCGTCTAATAACTTGCACAAATAGTCACTGAGGCACCATCTGTTGATGCTGCACTGGAGCATGTCAATGCTACTTTGCACCACGTTTTAAATACCTATGTGAAATACAAAACGTTTCGCCTGTCGAACAAGCCGAAAAAGGCAGAGTGGTGCTCAAAAGAGCTGATACGACTAAAAGCGAAGATGGATAACGTCTATCGCAATTGGCTTACCACTACAAACAGGGACAAGCAATCTCCAAAACTTCACACGTACAAGAAATTGAAAAAAAAACAGTACAATAAGTTGGAGACGCAGTGCAAAAAAGCTTTCTATGCAAGAAAGTTTGAATACAAGCCTCAAGAACTTGCGTTCTGGGAACACGAGAGAATACTAAGAGGTAAAGTTAAAGCTGACATGCCTCCATTGTGCAACTCAGCTGGGAAACTGGTATCTGACGAAATGTAAAAAGCGGAGCAATTTGCCGAGCATTTTAGCAGCGTGTGGAACAAAACTGATATACATACAAGTGCCAACACCAGATCGTGAATCTGCCTTCCATTGCCCTGAATCCGATCTATGTGATATTCCTTTTGTTTATAATTTCCTAGTCAAACTGAAAGACCGAAAATCCGCAGGCATACATGATCTTAATCCCATCGTGCTGAAAGCGTGTGCACGGGCACTTGCTCCGGCGTTAACATTGTTATATCGGAGATGTCAAAGGGAGGGCGTTTTTCCCAAAACATACAAACAATCTGTCACAGTACCAATACCAAAAGTTCCGCGACCAACAAGTTTCTCACAATATCGGCCCATAAGCCTTCTGTGCATTACTGAAAAGTGCTTCGAGCGTCACATATACAATTTACTGGTGCCCTACATCGAGCCCAAGCTTTCTAACTATCAATTTGGTTTTCGAAAAAAAGCGAGGATGTGCGGATGCTATATGGCACTTTGATGCAATAGTAAATTCCATGCTTGACAGATACACAAATGTCTGGGCAACGTTTGTTGACCTCTCTAAAGCATTTGACTTAGTGCCCTTCAAGTCACTCATTCGCTGCCTGGCGACTGAATATGGGCTAGCGGAGCATCTGACTGCACTGCTTAAGAACTATCTATCTGATCGCTGGCAGTGCGTACGTGTAGGAACTAGTCTGTCAGATTTCACTGAAGTCATCAGCGGTGTGCTACAAGGCAGCGCATTAGGCCCACTACTATTTATAGCATACATAAATAGCATACCGATTTCCGAGCTAAGTGAAACTACCCGATTAATCAAATTTGCTGATGATTTGGTTATCATACACCCAGTTAAATCAAGTGAATCAGCTGGGCAACTACAACAAGACATAGACAAAATTGCCAACTTCTTTGCCAGTAAACTGCTGAAAGTAAATGAGACTAAGACGAAAATTATGACGCTCCGTCGAGCTAGGTCAACATTGAAACAAAATTCTAAAGTTACAATCAACGGTTCTGTGATCGACTGCGTAACTTCATACAAGTACCTTGGAGTACTTTTAGACGAACAGCTAAATTATAATCTGCAATGTAGCAAGGTTTGTGCAAAAGTCAAAAAGACGATTGGTTACCTGACAAGCCAATTCCGTGGCAGTGTGCCAGTGAAAAGTTTGAAATGCTTGTACGTTGCTTTGCTTCGCTATGATATGTTATACGGATGTGGCTCAAGCTATCCAATACGGAAATGTGATCAAACACTCCTGGAACGAACCCAAAAATTTTCATGTAGAGCGATACTAAACAAATAGGAACACGAAACAACCTATGACAGTATGCTTCAGCAAATTGGATGGGTTCCATTCTACCAACAAGTGTTCACAGTTAGGCTGTGTACATTGTACCAATATGTGTATGGGCTGCGATTCTCACTTCCCGACCTGTTTACCTTATTGAGCGACTGCGATGTGCGAACGAGTTCAAGAATTGGCCATTCAAAAACAATCAAGTTGGCAAAACCGAGCACAACCCGATATCAAGCCAGTGCGATGAATTCAACCGCGCTTGCCTTCAACAACTTGCCACAAACAGTTATAGATTTGTGTTATTCCAAATTCAAACGAGCTGTGGCTTCAAAACAGATGTTCGACTTTGTAACCGATAAAGTAGGAATTTTTAAAGTTCCAATGATTCCATCAATCGACGTGTGATCCGATGAACTGTAACGTGTGTCTTTCTTGTCATAACACCATTCCCCTTTCAGGACATGATCGTTTTGTTTTACCGTGACATGCACACGTTCAGGCCATATCCCATGTCCCATCGGATCAGCTATGTATACCACACGATGTTTCATTGACAAAACAAGTGCTTTCATTTTCTCAGTTCCAGGCTAGCTACGCGCTTTGCCCATCAACCAACCTGCTTTGTGTTGAACAACTGCTAGCTAAATAACAATGTTATTATTACTCTTTCTTTTACTGGACACTGTTGTCAGTATTACTGGACATTTTGCTGTGTCTTTTTGTGCATACGTTTCGCATGACAATCCGTTTCTGGACACCTGACCATTCAAATCGCAAACTGTGAGACTGAACTGCGATAATCACAAACGTTTTTTTTGCTAGTATAAGGTTATGCGATCCATTTTATCAATGATTATATTGATGTTGCGCATATCCCTTGTGGTTATAACCATGAAAAGTAAAACGAACGAAACGAAACGAATTTTGTCGGCAACTGACTTGTTGAACGCGCTATTTCTGGCTTTCACTTATCGTACTGATATTGCTCTGTCAAAGCTTGTTTTTGCCGAGCACAATAACAAAAGGGCAGGTGCAAACAAGCCAGACAAGCAAACGCCGTTGGATCGACTTTCTCGAAAGTGCGTGGCGAACATCACGTGGGCATGACGATAACTTTCAGCTGACCGCATGTACGTTTTTGGGATTTGAGAGAAAAGGTTATCTGCCTACCGACAATGAAAATATGCGCGTGGATTGCATCATAATTTACATACATATACATACTACACAAACAGTAATGGCCATATGTTACATTATGGACATGTACCTTTGAGACTTCGAGAATTCTGCCCATAAGTGCGAAAATATAATTAATATACCTAGCGACCGTTGCATAGGGATTCGTTATGGTGCGCTGCTCGCGACACGAAATGATTAAGCTGCGATAATAATAACTGGCATTTGCATGTACCCTACGTATTGTATAGCTCGACCTTTCCAACCACACACACCACCGTTCGAATACAGATGTTTGTAATTGTCAACAATTTTTCTGATCAGAAGACAGTTTCCCTCAATGCCAGCATATGTACTGTATGTAGGAGCTCATGGGACCAGCCAAGAATAGGGCTCGCGCGGGAAATTTTTTCCCGCGGAATTTCGCGGGAATGGGGGAAATTTGCGGGAAATTTCCCGTCCCCGTTTCCCGGGAAATATTTTCTATAGTGGCATTTCCCGCGGGAAATACTGCCTGAAAATTCCCGCGGGAAATCGGCCATTTCCCGCTTTTTCCCGTCCTTCGACCATTTCCCGCGCGGGAATTCCCGTCAGTAATTCCCGTGAAATTTCCCGCGGGAAACGGGAAATCGAAACAACCAGACCATCTTTTGCTGGCTTTTCTTCGTCAGTATGGGTTGGAAATAGACTTTTTGTCTTTCTCAGACCTGTTCATGAAAATCACGACGATGAGCAATTGACATTTTTCAACTTACAATTAGCGGCTCATGCACTGAACCGACCAATCAAGAAATTAACGGATTTAATGGCACGTGCGTGCAACTAGAATACTCGCTTGAACGTGTCTCAGCATGAACAGGCCTGAATTCTTGGTAAATACTGTTATACAGTTGTGGTTCATTCTCCAAAGGGCGACTTCACCTTCAAGTGCCCTTCTTGTACATTGCTAGTTCACATCAACAGACAACAGGAATTGTCATCCACTTTTTAAAACATCAAAGGAACGCTTATAGCGGCCTGCTGTTACGTTAGCAACTTCTCAAGCCAAACTTAGCTTAACTAAGCTAACTAAGGTTAACAAGCCAAAACTAGGGCGGGAAAATTTACGGGAAATATCTGTTTTCCGCGGGAAATTTACGGGAAATTCCTATTTTCAGCTGGAAATTTAAGGGAAATTTCTGTTTTGCGCTGGAAATCTGCGGGAAAGATCACCATTTCCCGCGGGAAATTTTCCGTTTTCCCGAAATGGGCCTTTTCCCGCAATTTCCCGTCCTTCAAAATTCTGAGAACCATTTCCCGCGACATTTCCCGTCCTTCACAATTCCAAACTTTCATTTCCCGCAAGAATTCCCGGGCCCTTGGGGAAAATGTGAAATTTCCCCAACTTTTCCCGTCCTTCAAAAAAATTTCCCGCGCGAGCCCTAGCCAAGAACACTGAATGCTGCTGTCATGTGCAGGGTTGGATTAAAAAAAATTTTTCTTATCGAACTTTTCTGAAAAAAAAAACCATTTTAAATTTTTTTTAAAATCTTTTTTTATTCCGGACCCCCAAAAAATTGGTTTCTTGAAGAATGAAATTTCCGAAATCATATTAGTTAGGTATGTTTTGAGGGACACTAAAGAGAACTTCTTCACTGACTTGCATGTTTACGTCGATCACCTGCGGTCATGACTTTGAGAACCTCGAAAGTAACTCGGTGGGTGTATATGTATATGACAAAGGGAAGACCAACCTTCTGTTTGTTAATTTGGGGATAAATTTGAAGAGAGATAAAGACTTATACCATACTCATTCTGTGTCACAAAAGCAACAAATGACTAATCCACAACCCGTCCAAACAGGCGAGCAACGTGGAGTCTGTCCATAGCTTACTACACGCTAAATAACTGTACAGAATACGGTATGGGGTATACTATATTATACATGCAGCGGTTGTTTGGATGTCCGGGAACTGTATGAGTCCATCACAACACCATTTCAAACTGAAATATAAGCGCCGCAGACAATTTATTGAGAATCATGAGGAATAAAACACATGAAAACATGCCTTTTTACCTTAAAACAGTCAGAAAAAACCGAAAAAAGTGGAAAAATAATAAAAAAGCGGACTTACTTTTTATAATTTTAAAATGAAAAACGTGGCCAACTTTTTCAAAAAAAATAAAAATTTTTACTTTTTTTTATTCAACCCTGGTCATGTGATCACAATGTATTTCTAGATAACACAGAGATCTCACACAGTAATTACCATTGGGTTCTCCTCAACAACAAGCCACGGGCGCTCAAGAGTCTGTTGATTCCCTTCACTTTCTGCTTTCTGGCAAGCCACGGCAAAGTGTTTTTGCCATGTGACTGTTAAAATCACACTCACACGATTATCTTTTTGTGTTCATTGCTTATTTCCACTACACATGCACCACCACATGCAGTGTTGAGATGAAAAACAGTGATTAATAAAAAAACCATATTTTTAATTACTGCTTTTGGAAGTCAAGATTTGCTGTTTTTTTCTAATGATCTAACACGGAAAATAAAATGGTCTATGACAGCGGCTGCCTGGGTCTCATCATTGAGATGGGTAGAAAGTAAACCCAAGAACCTTATGGCACTAGGAAAAAAGAGCCTAAACAGGCTTACGGAATTATGCAACATCCGTAATTAAACCTAGCCTGGACTTCTGACGGTGCAAATGGAAGAAACAAGTCTAACCGTATGCTAATGACGGAACAATGGGGAGAAACAAGGATTATCGAGCAACAGTTATGCGGTCCGACCACGTGATGTTGAAAAAATGGCGTTGCATAGTTCCGGCGCCCGCTCGGTGTTCGGCTCCCCATCCGTTTTTTGTCATTTGTTTTCACCATTTCTTTCAGTAGCATTTTTTCAGGAACAGAACACAATCTTCGAGCGCAATTACACACCTTTCATTTCACTTCTTATTATTATTCAGTGTGAGAAACAAGTGCTGTATGATTTCACCCGCCACATAATCCCACAATAGCACCCATTATCACATTTACTATGTATATTAGGTCTTATTATCCCGATTCTTATGCAACTTCACGGAATCGATTTGTTCAACTCGCTAATAATTATCAGTTGGCTTTTGTCTTTTTGGACAAGCTAATTAGTTCGTATGAATAAGATGCGGCTTGTCAGACCAGACAACAAAAGCACAAAATCCCTGGCTATTAAATAACACACGGCTTAGCGTTGGGTTGAACACACGGTTTCACAAGGCAACCCTTGTTGACACTTTCCTCTTTTCATTTTCATATCATAGTTTTCCATCAGGTAACAGACAAGCACAAATGTAAGTGCAAGTGCACACAAGTGTTCTACGCTGTTGTACGAAGTTTTGACTAACCCCGAATGTAACACGGCACTATGCATTTACGCCTCCCCCGAGCGGGCGCCGGAACTATGCAACGCCATTTTTTCTACATCACGTGGTCGGACCGCATAACTGTTGCTCGATAATCCTTGTTTCTCCCCATTGTGCCGTCATAAGCATACGGTTAGACTTGTTTCTTCCAATTGCACGGTCAGAAGTCTAGGCTAGGTTTAGTTACGGATGTTGCATAATTCCGTAAGCCTGTTTAGGCTCTTTTTTCCTAGTTTCTCCCAGTTCAAGGGCGATGCCACGTTGCCACGCACGCTCCTTTAGTGCTTTAATTGTCACCTACTCTTCCCATTCACTTCAGCCACTGCTGAATGTTTTTCCGACATTTAGATCAGGAATGCCAACGGCAATATAAAACCTTCTTGGTCAAAAAAGCATTCCTGGTTTGAATAAAACTAAACCCAGAAGGCCTACCTTGGGCCGGACTAACAAATCTTCCAATTTTTACGCTGCAGTGTCCATCTGCACCACACCATTTGGCAAAGTGTACATGATGCAGCTATTCTGGATGTCCGTTTTTATGTTGCGATGTGATTCCTTTCATTGACACTGTTTGTATCGTCTCGTTGTCTGATTCTGTTCCAACTTTGGCACTGCGTTATTTTGTAGCAGATGGCAAGCCTCTCGAGTCTCTGTGTTAGGTACTTTTTATGCAAACAACACGAAAATATTATGTTCTCAAAACCATACAAAAACCAGAATGAAAATGTAATGTGTTTGGTTCGTTATGCATAGGCAAAGCTCAGATGAAGCCAAAACATACGAATGCAGTGTCGTGAATCACACGCTTTAACTGATAAGCACACGCAAGACAGATCAATAATGTTTGCATGAAATGTTATAAAGAAAATCAATCATTGAATCATTGTTGGCGTCTGCCACACTCCCGCCGAAACAAAGTCAACGGTCCAGTCAGTGAGCGGTTTCACATCTTCCAGCTTGTAGCACACGAACGTGGGGAGTTTTTCCTGCAGGTTTTGCGTAATGGTCACACGGTTGCCCGGGGCGTTCACGTCTTCACCCATCGCGGACAACAAACGAACGATACGGTCCGCTTCCAACACAGTTTCACGTAACGAACTATCGGGCAGGTGCCGCAGTTGTTTGTATAAGTCCGAAATGATCTTTTTGTCATCACCGAATCGAGATTTCAAAAGGCCCAAAACAACTGGGTACATGTCGTTAGTTTCAGGGAAACCCTCGACCATTTTTGACGCTTCATCGGTGAGCATTTGTTTCAACATCGAGAGCTTTTGGCTCCCATTCAACCGGTCATTGTCACCGCACACATTCAAGAACTTCTGATAAAACTCGGGCCACTTATCTTTCGATTTTCCGTCAAACGTTGGCCATGGCATGGTTGGTGTCTTGATTGACGTCATGTTTGCCGCTTGCGACTGCACTGATAGCACCTGTTGTAACAGATCCGCAACATCACCACCGCCCGCAACACCGCCACGTGCGAGCGGAGGACTCCGCGACCGAGAGTGCTCACGTAACTGCAGCTTGAGTTTCTGACATTCGGTAATTTTGGCCTGCAGAAAAGCACGTAATTCAACAGCTTCATCCAACACGGGTTGGTATTTGGCAAACGCTTGGTCATAAGAAGCCTCCACCTCCGCTTGATTGTCACCGGTTGACGAATCAATCAATGCCAAAAATTGTGCTTGTCGCTCTTCACCCGTTTGAATTCGTGCAGTGAGCAAATTCACCAACCGTTCACATTCACCCTCGACTTGAAACAGTTTGTTCTTTTTCACCTCTAAACTGTCGTCCGCACCATACACGGGTCGGTTGAGTGGACGCCCTGCTTGTAGCACATCGCTCATGTGACGAGACCAGGGGCCCAGAGCTTTGAGCACAGATGACGTCATTGTGACGCCGCCGCCGAGTGAGAATAAAGTAGATTTTTGCCGCCGAGATTGAATTATATTCAAATTGCCGCCGATTCTGGTTTACCAAGGCCGACCGGGAGCAGACTCAGTGCAATGAGGGGATGCCATGTAGCAGATGGCAAGCCTCTCGAGTCTCTGTGTTAGGTACTTTTTATGCAAACAACACGAAAATATTATGTTCTCAAAACCATGCAAAAACCAGAATGAAAATGTAATGTGTTTGGTTCGTTATGCATAGGCAAAGCTCAGATGAAGCCAAAACATACGAATGCAGTGTCGTGAATCACACGCTTTAACTGATAAGCACGCGCAAGACAGATCAATAATGTTTGCATGAAATGTTATAAAGAAAATCAATCATTGAATCATTGTTGGCGTCTGCCACAATGCGCTGCAATGTCTCTAATTTGTGTTTGCATTTACATCAGCAGTATTTGGTCAAGAACTGCTGCTTGAAAGTCACAAAATTTTTTTATCGAAATTCGTTATATCGAATGTTCACTGTATTCACAATGTTCTGTTACAACGTACATACATACTTTTACATAATGTGCATTTGTGTAACAATACATGTTTTGACACTATGTAAATTAATGTAGCTGGTTTTAATTTATATTTTTTACAGAAATACAAAAATTGTTGTAAGTCACTTTTTGAAACGACAAAATAATGTGTGTATTGTTGTTTTACTTCTGTTTATATAGTTCTACGATGTTGTTTTTGATGCCTTCCTAAGTGTATTTGGTGGCCATTGTTTTCTGGAAAGCTTAACCGTCAAGCAAATAAAGGTCTAAAGAGTTTGGCAATGTATACGAACGTTCTGGTTTCACTCTCGCTCTCCACTATTTTTTACTTTTACTTCATTGTTTCGCTTTTAACTGAAAGCCCAAATTTTTATATCATGCATTCTGTTTCACAAACTGCTGTTTGATACTTGAGAACGATATAAAATTTTATATCAAGCATTCTTAAGGTCGATTTATACTTCTGACTTCCGGGAAGTAGAAGTCAAAATCCGGAGAAGTCACTACCACGCAGAAGTGTCCAGCAAGGCAGTGATTGCTTGCAGTGATTGGCCGCTCAGCTCTGTCTATTGACCGGTACTCACTCGTAAAAAAGGTGTAAGTCACTTACACCAGCGATGGTGTAACTTTTCGAAGCCACACAAAAGTGTGGAAAATCTTGCACTCCTTTGGTGTGGCACAAATGTCACACTTTGGTGTCAGATTGCGTACACTATCGGTGTGCTCGCATACAAAATTGGCGTATCAGACCAAACTTACACCGAACGGGTGTAAGAAATCTATTCGCGCGTCAGGTATTGAGCACCGGAATCGATTTTACAATTGAACAACAACGTTCGAAGATGAGACTGTCGATATTTGTAGAAGCAGCGAGTTGTGTACAGAAACACGCCAAGCAATAACTGCATCGTGTGGCTCCAGAAAGGGGTCGATTATTAATCTCGCGTTAATCCGTATCAACTTTGCAAGCAAGCGCTGCGAATACAACCACGGTTGGCAATAAGGGAAATTACTTTTGGTTCGTCGTATAGTGCGGCCCAGTTGCCGCAATAGCTTCGACCAACGTAAAATTTGTCCGCCGCATCGACAATTTTACGCTGGTCGAAATTTGTGTCCAACTCAAAAAATAGTTCAAACTAAAATATCCCTTACTGTGCTTTGCTTTTATTCACGAGGTCGTACCGTATTTTCCATATAGAGCCACACCCTTCCCCGAAGAGCCCCGAGGACGTTACAGAATAGAGCCCTCGGAGGCTCCATTTGGGGTGAAAAGTTGTTGAAAAATTGATCCTGTGGTCATTGATTTCATCCACAAAGATGGTTTCAAATTGTTTTTTTTGGTGTTTCTCTTCAAAATTGTTGAATGTTTGATGAAAACGTCCACTCGAATCCATATAAAGCGTTTGTGACAGACAACATTCAGTGATGTTGGCAATCGGGTAAGAAGTTCAAAAACTATCCCTGCGCACATGTTTCCAAACAGAGGGCTCTATTTCGGTCAAAAGTTTCCAAAAAAAGCTCGATTCGATTTTCCGTCTTTTTTCGATCAAGTGGAACACTACTGCCGTTTGTCTTAAAATTCGTGCGGTTGCATATGTTGTCGGAGTCGTTACAGTCAGGCATAGTCTGACAGCCGTTTATTGCTTCATAATATTTTTCTTAACACAACAAAGGGCAACACGGTGGACTCACAACTGAGCATCAACTGCTGCTGCTGGATCAAAGCCCACACGCGCACTGCTGTTACACTATTTGTGTACCTCGTGCGCGCTGCGTTTTTGTAATGCAACATAATGTAAGTTACACTTTGAAGTGTAGGCCACAAGCACACTGTCCTGGTGTGGAATCCTACACTCCCATGATAATAGATTTTTTCCGAGCACTTCGGAGTGTAAGATTTTCTACAATTTAGTGTAAAATGCTACACTTTTTTTACGAGTGAGTACCTGCCGTCTACTGTCCTTGCTCAGTTAATGAGCTGATAGCATGGGCAGTCGCAAATTTCTGACTGCTGCCGCCAGGCAGTCAGAGTATAAACCAACCTTTAATCAAAAACTACTACGGGCCTGAGATTTGGAGGGCCGGCCGGGCCAGACCGGCATACTGGGCCGACGCTGTTTTTTACCGAAAAAATTGCGATACTGAGTTTTCCCACGAGCCAACTAAAACAAAAAATGCACCAACCACTCCAGCTGCGCTGTTCTCGCGTTTGTTCCAACCACCAACAATGCTCGATGCAAAATTTTGTATCGTTGTCAAGGAACAATATTTGATCAGGAATGCTCGATGCTCCTTGGGTCGGGCCATCCCGATTGTGACCTATGGTTTCTTGCCAAAAAATTGCTTCAAAAAATACGCAAAAAAACGAAGCGAAGCAATGACACACACAAAACCGGTCACATTAATTTACCTAGTGTCAAAAAGGCTTCACTAATGTATATTATGTAAAAATGTGCATGTAAAAAGTAACTTCTCAGGCTTAGGCTTGGGCTTAGGCGTACTATTAGACCTAGACCCCACGACCTCATCGAGCCGGGCGGGGCCGGGTTGCCTCCGGCCAGAGGTGTCAATCGTAGCCGGGCCGGGTTTGCCATCGTCGGGCTGGGCCGAACTTTCCTGCCCGCAAGTACGGGCCGATTCTGGCGGGGTTTGCCATCGTCGGGCCGGGCCGGGACGGAATTCCCGGCCCGACATCGCCGAAAATCTTGAAAAAGTCGTGGTTTTTCACAAAAACAGCGATTTTTAGTAATTATTTGGCACTGATTTTTATCTTATTCGCAATTTTTTATTTTGGAGCCGTTAATTTTGTGTCAAAATCCTTGCTTCTCTGAACAAACTAAAAGACATAAAAGAATTTGGTCAAAAAATCGGGCCAAGCCGGGGCGGGCTGAGCTTTCCCATGAACGGGCCGGGCCGGGTCGGGTCGACCTGTCGGGGGTTGAGGGCTTGGCCGGGCAACCTGACCGGGCCCGATTGACACCTCTACCTCCGGCACGATTCCCACCTCTGATCTTAATTGATTGCTGAAAGGGCTTGGGCCGGAAAAATTGATTGATTGATTTGCTCAATTTGCTCAATTGATTGCTCAATTGATTGCTGAAAAAACAATACGCAAAAAATGCTTCAAAAAAACACACAAACACAACCAAAAAAATTCTGATCAGAAAAACGGTCGGGCCGGGCCGAGCTTTGGTTATGGAGCGGCCAGGCAGCAGATTGGTCACTCGAGCTGTTCCCGGCCGGCCAAACCTCGCCAAATTTTTGCGATTTTTTTGAAGCTATTTTTTTGTGCAAAAATGACTGCTTTCAATCAGAGGTCGCAATTCAATTGAGCCGGGTTGGCCGGCCCGACCCGTCCCAGCCCCCAAACCTCCGGCCCGGCCCGAAGTTTTTGGGTCAGATTTTTGCCCGATTTTGGTCATAATTGTTGAGATTTTTCTGAACCTCTTTTTTGGTGAAAAAATGAAAAAGTTGTCAGATAGACAGGTACTGATCACTTACTTGCCGAAGCTCGGGGCCAGGAATCTAGCCATCCCGGCCGATCCAGCAAATCTCCGGCACCGGGCCCGGCCCCGCGAAAAACCTAACTCGGGCCGGCCCGATTGCGACCTCTGCTTTTTCTCAATGGAAAAGTTGTCAGATAAACAAGTCACTAACTTGGCGAATCCATCAGAAATTTTAGCACCTTTGACAAAAAAAAGCACTAAACGAAAAACCTAAATAGAAGGGGGCTCTATTAATTCACTGACCCCATTTTGGGGGGCTCAGTTACGGGAGAGTTCTATTTCGCGGGACCTCCCATTTAATCTCACTAACCCGAACCTGAAAAATTGCTCCCAGAAATACCCCCCAAAAACCCCTAAAAAGCGGTTTGAAAGGAGGATTTTTTCGCTTGTAATCGCATTTATTCGTGTCACTTCGTCAATAAGAGGCGCATTATGTGCTCCTGAGCAACAAACGTGCATAAATGTAGCTGTGCACCACTATCAAGCCTTAATACACCACTGTATAGGGGATGTTCTTAGGGGGGGTGATTCGGGGCTCTATTAATTCTGTACTGAGGGGGCTACATCTAATCTAAGCTAACTCTGAGCCAAAAATTCGGGCCGGGCCGGGACGGTTCGGAGATTTGGGGGTTCGGGTCGGGCCGGCCCGATTGCGACCTTTGCTACTATACTGGGGGCTAATCTAATCTAATCTAATCTAAATCTTAGCCAAAAATTCGGGCCGGGCCGGCCCGATTGCGACCTCTGCTACTGTACTGGGGGCTCATCTAATCGAATCTAAATCTGAGCCAAAAATTCTGGTCTCCCAGGCCTGGCTGATCGGGGTCCGGCTCGAGCCGGCCCGATTGCGACCTCCTGCTACTGTACTGGGGGTCGTTCCCCAATTGACCCAAACCTGAGAAAAAATTCGGGCCGGGCCGGAGATTTGGGGGTTCGGGCCGGGCTGGCCTGATTGCGACCTCTGGCTAATTAACCGGGGCTAACGAATCTAAAATAGAATCTGAGCCAATAAATCGGCGGGGCGGAGATTTGGGGGTTCGGGCCGGGCTGGCCTGATTGCGACCTCTGCTACTGTACTGGGGGGCTAATCTAATCTAAACTAAATCTGAGCCAATAATTCGGGCCGGGCAGTAGATTTGGGGGTTCGGGCCGGGCCGGCCCGGTTGCGACCTCTGCTAGTGTAATGGGGGGCTCAATTGGATATCAAAAATATTCTATATAAAGCTTTTTTTTGCAGTTTTTGACCAAAAATTGGACGAAAAACAAACCAAAAAAACTTTTGTTTCCCAACCATTGCAGTCATGCGATTGCCTTGCGTTGCCTGTGTCGCTCCCACTTTTGTTCATTTTGTTCCGACGTTTGGTTTTGCGTCCGTCAGACCACCGCCTTTGTTGATCTTTTTCTAGCATGATCGACAATTATTATTCGCCGTTGTTTAACAATGCAATGGCATATTATAGAGACCGGAAATCGACCCAAGCGAAGTCGGCAAAAGTTCTGTCCCGGCCTGCAACTCCTGCAGGTCTCACCCGGCCCGGCCCGGTGCAAACCTTTTCAGCAATCAATTGATACTCAGAGGTGGAGAATCGTGCCGGAGGCAGAAGTGTGAATCGGGCCGGGTTAGGTCGGCCCGGCACGGCCCTCAACCCCCGACAGGCAGTGTAGTTCCTGGTCCGGATGGGGAACAGGCGGAACCCCCTTTTTTCGGAGGGGGAAAAAGCACCCCACCTGGGGGGAGACAATTTTTGACCAACACTGACCAAAAGATTACCTACTCTAAGCCAAAAAATGCCTATTTCAGGCCTAAATTTACCTATTTTAGGCAAAAATTGGGGAGCAGACCAGAGGTCGCAAGCGGGCCGGCCCGCCCGCGGGCCGGGCCGGGCCGCGGTTTTGGGACCGGCCCGTTTGCGACCTTTGGAGCAGACGTACCATGGAGGGAGAACAGACGTACCCGAGGGGGCCCCAGAGGAACTACACTGCCGACAGGTCGGCCCGGCCCGGCCCGTCCACGGGAAAACTCGGGAAACAACAATTCTGAATCTTGATTCAACAACACGCGAATAATAATTGTCGATCATGCTCAAAAAAAGATCAACAAAGGCGGTGGTCTGACGGACGCCAAACAGAACCGTCGGAACAAAATGAACAAAAGTGCGACGACACAGGCAACGCAAGGCAATCGCATGACTGCAATGGTTGGGAAACATTTGCATTTTTTGGTTTGTTTTTCGTCCAATTTTTGGTCAAAAACTGCAAAAAAAAGCTTTATATAGAATATTTTTGATATCCAATTGAGCCCCCCATTACACTAGCAGAGGCTCCAAACCGGCCCGGCCCGGCCCGAAACCCCCAAATCTACTGCCCGGCCCCCCGAATTATTGGCTCAGATTCAAGTCCACCAAGACAGCCCCCCAGACAGTAGCAGGTCAATTTAGGTGAGCCCGGCCCGAACCCCAATCTCCGGCCGCCCCAAACCATCGCGCTTAGATTTAGTTTAGATTAGATTAGCCCCCCAGTACAGTAGCAGAGGTCGCAATCAGGCCAGCCCGGCCCGAACCCCCAAATCTCCGGCCCGGCCCGAATTATTGGCTCAGATTTAGTTTAGATTAGATTAGCCCCCCAGTACAGTAGCAGAGGTCGCAATCGGGCCGGCTCGGCCCGAACCCCCAAATCTCCGGCCCGACCGAATTTTTGGCTCTATTTTAAAATCCATTAGATGAGCCCCAGTACAGTAGCAGAGGTCGCAATCGGGCCGGCCCGGCCCGAATTTTGGCTAAGATTTAGCACCGATGAGATCACAATAGCCCCCAGTATAGTAGCAAAGGTCGCAATCGGGCCGGCCCGACCCGAACCCCCAAATCTCCGAACCGTCCCGGCCCGGCCCGAATTTTTGGCTCAGAGTTAGATTAGATTAGATTAGCCCCCCAGTACAGAATTAATAGAGCCCCGGAATTGAGCCCCCCTAAGTAACATCCCCTATACAGTGGTGTATTAAGGCTTGATAGTGGTGCACAGCTACATTTATGCACGTTTGTTGCTCGCTCAGAGCACATAATGCGCCTCTTATTGACGAAGTGACACGAATAAATGCGATTACAAGCGAAAAACATCCTTTCAAACCCCTTTTTAGGGGTTTTTGGGGGTATTTCTGGGAGCAATTTTTCAGGTTCGGGTCAGTGAATTAATAGAGGTCCCCCGGAATAGAACTCTCCCGTAACTGAGCCCCCCAAATGGGGTCAGTGAATTAATAGAGCCCCCTTCTATTTAGGTTTTTACGGTAGTGCTTTTTTTTGTCAAAGGTGCTAAAATTTCTGATGGATTCGCCAAGTTAGTGACTTGTTTATCTGACAACTTTTCCATTGAAAGCAGAGGTCGCAATCGGGCCGGCCCGAGCTCGGTTTTTTCGCGGGCCGGGCCGGGCCGGAGATTTGCTGGATCGGGCCGGGACGGGCCGGGCATCCCGGCCCGAAGCTTCGGCAAGTAAGTGATCAGTACCTGTCTATCTGACAACTTTTTCATTGAAAGCAGTCATTTTTTCATCAAAACAGAGGTTCAGAAAAATCTCAACAATTATGACAAAAATCGGGCAAAAATCTGACCCAAAAACTTCGGGCCGGGCCGGAGATTTGGGGGCTCGGGACGGGTCGGGCCGGCCAACCCGGCTCAATTGAATTGCGACCTCTGATTGAAAGCAATCATTTTTCCACAAAAAAATAGCTTCAGAAAAATCGCAAAAATTTGGCGAGGTTTGGCCGGCCCGGAACAGCTCGAGTGACCAAATCTGCTGCCCGGCCCGGCCCGATGTGACCAAAGCTCGGCCCGGCCCGACCCGTTTTTCTGATCAGAATTTTTTCGGTTGTGTTTGTGCGTTTTTTTGAAGCATTTTTTGCGTATTGTTTTTTCAGCAATCAATTGAGCAATCAATTGAGCAAATTGAGCAAATCAATCAATCAATTTTTCCGGCCCAAGCCCTTTCAGCAATCAATTAAGATCAGAGGTGGGAATCGTGCCGGAGGTAGAGGTGTCAATCGGGCCGGGTTAGGTTGCCCGGCCAAGCCCTCAACCCCCGACAGGTCGACCCGACCCGGCCCGGCCCGTTCATGGGAAAACTCAGCCCGGCCCGGCTCGGCCCGATTTTTTTGACCAAATTCTTTTATGTCTTTTAGTTTGTTCTGGGAAGCAAGGATTTTGACACAAAATTAACGGCTCCAAAATAAAAAATTGCGAATAAGATTAAAATCAGTGCCAAATAATTACTAAAAATCGCTGTTTTTGTGAAAAACCACGACTTTTTCAAGATTTTCGGCGATGTCGGGCCGGGAAGTCCGTCCCGGCCCGGCCCGACGATGGCAAACCCCGGCCAGAATCGGCCCGTACTTGCGGGCAGGAAAGTTCGGCCCAGCCCGACGATGGCAAACCCCGGCCCGGCTCGATTGACACCTCTGGCCGGAGGCAACCCGGCCCCGCCCGGCTCGACGAGGTCGTGGGGTCTAGGTCTAATAGTACGCCTAAGCCCAAGCCTAAGCCTGAGAAGTACTTTTTACATGCACATTTTTACATAATATACATTAGTGAAGCCTTTTTGACACTAGGTAAATTAATGTGACCGGTTTTGGTGTGTGCATTGCTTCGCTTCGTTTTTTTGCGTATTTTTTGAAGCAATTTTTTGGCAGGAAACCATAGGTCACAATCGGGATGGCCCGACCCAAGGAGCATCGAGCATTCCTGATCAAATATTGTTCCTTGACGACGATACAAAATTTTGCATCGAGCATTGTTGGTGGTTGGAACAAACGCGAGAACAGCGCAGCTGGAGTGGTTGGTGCATTTTTTGTTTTAGTTGGCTGGTGGGAAAACTCAGTATCGCAATTTTTTCGGTAAAAAACAGCGTCGGCCCGAGTATGCCGGTCTGGCCCGGCCGGCCCTCCAAATCTCAGGCCCGTAGTAGTTTTTGATTAAAGGTCGGTTTATACTCTGACTGCCTGGCAGCAGCAGTCAGAAATTTGCGACTGCCCATGCTATCAGCTCATTAACTGAGCAAGGACAGTAGACGGCAGGTACTCACTCGTAAAAAAAGTGTAGCATTTTACACTAAATTGTAGAAAATCTTACACTCCGAAGTGTCGGAAAAAATCTATTATCAAGAGTGTAGGATTCCACACCAGGACAGTGTGCTTGTGGCCTACACTTCAAAAGTGTAACTTTCATTATGTTGCATTACAAAAACGCAGCGCGCACGAGGTACACAAATAGTGTAACAGCAGTGCGCGTGTGGGTTTTGATCCAGCAGCAGCAGTTGATCGTCCAGTTGTGAGTCCACCGTGTTGCCCTTTGTTGTGTTAGAAAAATATTATGAAGCAATAAACGGCTGTCAGACTATGCCTGACTGTAACGACTCCGACAACATATGCAACCGCACGAATTTTCAAGACAAACGGCAGTAGTGTTCCACTTGATCGAAAAAAGACGGAAAATCGAATCGAGCTTTTTTTGGAAACTTTTGACCGAAATAGAGCCCTCTGTTTGGAAACGTGTGCGCAGGATAGTTTTTGAACTTCTTAACCCGATTGCCAACATCACTGAATGTTGTCTGTCACAAACGCTTTATATGGATTCGAGTGGACGTTTTCATCAAACATTTGAACAATTTTGAAGAGAAACACCAAAAAAAACAATTTGAAACCATCTTTGTGGATGAAATCAATGACCACAGGATCAATTTTTCAACAACTTTTCACCCCAAATGGAGCCTCCGAGGGCTCTATTCTGTAACGTCCTCGGGGGCTCTTCGGGGAAGGGTGTGGCTCTATATGGAAAATACGGTACGACCTCGTGAATAAAAGCAAAGCACAGTAAGGGATATTTTAGTTTGAACTATTTTTTGAGTTGGACACAAATTTCGACCAGCGTAAAATTGTCGATGCGGCGGACAAATTTTACGTTGGTCGAAGCTATTGCGGCAACTGGGCCGCATTATACGACGAACCAAAAGTAATTTCCCTTATTGCCAACCGTGGTTGTATTCGCAGCGCTTGCTTGCAAAGTTGATACGGATTAACGCGAGATCAATAATCGACCCCTTTCTGGAGCCACACGATGCAGTTATTGCTTGGCGTGTTTCTGTACACAACTCGCTGCTTCTACAAATATCGACAGTCTCATCTTCGAACGTTGTTGTTCAATTGTAAAATCGATTCCGGTGCTCAATACCTGACGCGCGAATGAGATTTCTTACACCCGTTCGGTGTAAGTTTGGTCTGATACGCCAATTTTGTATGCGAGCACACCGATAGTGTACGCAATCTGACACCAAAGTGTGACATTTGTGCCACACCAAAGGAGTGCAAGATTTTCCACACTTTTGTGTGGCTTCGAAAAGTTACACCATCGCTGGTGTAAGTGACTTACACCTTTTTTACGAGTGAGTACCGGTCAATAGGCAGAGCTGAGCAGCCAATCACTGCAAGCAATCACTGCCTTGCTGGAAACCTCTGCGTGGTAGTGACTTCTCCGGATTTTGACTTCTACTTCAAGGAAGTCAGAAGTATAAATCGACCTTAAGAATGCTTGATATAAAATTTTATATCGTTCTCAAGTATCAAACAGCAGTTTGTGAAACAGAATGCATGATATAAAAATTTGGGCTTTCAGTTAAAAGCGAAACAATGAAGTAAAGTAAAAATAGTGGACAGCGAGAGTGAAACCAGAACGTTCGTAAACATTCCTAAACTCTTTAGACCTTTATTTGCTTGTCGGTTAAGTTTTCCAGAAAACAATGGCCACCAAATACACTTAGGAAGGCATCAAAAACAACATCGTAGAACTATATAAACAGAAGTAAAACAACAATACACACATTATTTTGTCGTTTCAAAAAGTGACTTACAACAATTCCTGTATTTCTGTAAAAAATATAAATTAAAACCAGCTACATTAATTTACATAGCGTCAAAACATGTGTGGTTACACTAATGCACATTATGTAAAAGTATGTATGTACGTTGTAACAGAACATTGTGAATACAGTGAACTTTCGATATAACGAATTTCGATAAAAAAAAATTTTGTGACTTTCAAGCAGCAGTTCTTGACCAAATACTGCTGATGTAAATGCAAACACAAATTAGAGACATTGCAGCGCATTGTGGCAGACGCCAACAATGATTCAATGATTGATTTTCTTTATAACATTTCATGCAAACATTATTGATCTGTCTTGCGCGTGCTTATCAGTTAAAGCGTGTGATTCACGACACTGCATTCGTATGTTTTGGCTTCATCTGAGCTTTGCCTATGCATAACGAACCAAACACATTACATTTTCATTCTGGTTTTTGCATGGTTTTGAGAACATAATATTTTCGTGTTGTTTGCATAAAAAGTACCTAACACAGAGACTCGAGAGGCTTGCCATCTGCTACATGGCATCCCCTCATTGCACTGAGTCTGCTCCCGGTCGGCCTTGGTAAACCAGAATCGGCGGCAATTTGAATATAATTCAATCTCGGCGGCAAAAATCTACTTTATTCTCACTCGGCGGCGGCGTCACAATGACGTCATCTGTGCTCAAAGCTCTGGGCCCCTGGTCTCGTCACATGAGCGATGTGCTACAAGCAGGGCGTCCACTCAACCGACCCGTGTATGGTGCGGACGACAGTTTAGAGGTGAAAAAGAACAAACTGTTTCAAGTCGAGGGTGAATGTGAACGGTTGGTGAATTTGCTCACTGCACGAATTCAAACGGGTGAAGAGCGACAAGCACAATTTTTGGCATTGATTGATTCGTCAACCGGTGACAATCAAGCGGAGGTGGAGGCTTCTTATGACCAAGCGTTTGCCAAATACCAACCCCTGTTGGATGAAGCTGTTGAATTACGTGCTTTTCTGCAGGCCAAAATTACCGAATGTCAGAAACTCAAGCTGCAGTTACGTGAGCACTCTCGGTCGCGGAGTCCTCCGCTCGCACGTGGCGGTGTTGCGGGCGGTGGTGATGTTGCGGATCTGTTACAACAGGTGCTATCAGTGCAGTCGCAAGCGGCAAACATGACGTCAATCAAGACACCAACCATGCCATGGCCAACGTTTGACGGAAAATCGAAAGATAAGTGGCCCGAGTTTTATCAGAAGTTCTTGAATGTGTGCGGTGACAATGACCGGTTGAATGGAGCCAAAAGCTCTGATGTTGAAACAAATGCTCACCGATGAAGCGTCAAAAATGGTCGAGGGTTTCCCTGAAACTAACCACATGTACCCAGTTGTTTTGGGCCTTTTGAAATCTCGATTCGGTGATGACAAAAAGATCATTTCGGACTTATACAAACAACTGCGGCACCTGCCCGATAGTTCGTTACGTGAAACTGTGTTGGAAGCGGACCGTATCGTTCGTTTGTTGTCCGCGATGGGTGAAGACGTGAACGCCCCGGGCAACCGTGTGACCATTACGCAAAACCTGCAGGAAAAACTCCCCACGTTCGTGTGCTACAAGCTGGAAGATGTGAAACCGCTCACTGACTGGACCGTTGACTTTGTTTCGGCGGGAGTGTGGCAGACGCCAACAATGATTCAATGATTGATTTTCTTTATAACATTTCATGCAAACATTATTGATCTGTCTTGCGTGTGCTTATCAGTTAAAGCGTGTGATTCACGACACTGCATTCGTATGTTTTGGCTTCATCTGAACTTTGCCTATGCATAACCAACCAAACACATTACATTTTCATTCTGGTTTTTGTATGGTTTGGAGAACATAATATTTTCGTGTTGTTTGCATAAAGAGTACCTAACACAGAGACTCGAGAGGCTTGCCATCTGCTACAAAATAACGCAGTGCCAAAGTTGGAACAGAATCAGACAACGAGACGATACAAACAGTGTCAATGAAAGGAATCACATCGCAACATAAAAACGGACATCCAGAATAGCTGCATCATGTACACTTTGCCAAATGGTGTGGTGCAGATGGACACTGCAGCGTAAAAATTGGAAGATTTGTTAGTCCGGCCCAAGGTAGGCCTTCTGGGTTTAGTTTTATTCAAACCAGGAATGCTTTTTTGACCAAGAAGGTTTTATATTGCCGTTGGCATTCCTGATCTAAATGTCGGAAAAACATTCAGCAGTGGCTGAAGTGAATGGGAAGAGTAGGTGACAATTAAAGCACTAAAGGAGCGTGCGTGGCAACGTGGCATCGCCCTTGAACTGGGAGAAACTAGGAAAAAAGAGCCTAAACAGGCTTACGCAATTATGCAACATCCGTAACTAAACCTAGCCTAGACTTCTGACCCTGCAATTGGGAAGAAACAAGTCTAACCGTATACTTATGACGGTACAATGGGGAGAAACAAGGATTATCGAGCAACAGTTATGCGGTCCGACCACGTGATGTAGAAGAAATGGCGTTGCATAGTTCCGGCGCCCGCTCGGGGGAGGCGTAAATGCATAGTGCCGTGTTACATTGGGGGTTAGTCAAAACTTCGTACAACAGCGCAGAACACTTGTGTGCACTTGCACTTACATTTGTGCTTGTCTGTTACGTGATGGAAAACTATGATATGAAAATAAAAAAAGGAAAGTGTCAACAAGTGTTGCCTTGTGAAACCGTGTGTTCAACCCAACGCTAAGCCGCGTGTTATTTAATAGCCAGGGATTTTGTGCTTTTGTTGTCTGGTCTGACAAGCCGCATCTTATTCATACGAGCTAATTAGCTTGTCCAAAAAGACAAAAGCCAACTGATGATTATTAGTGAGTTGAACAAATCGATTCCGTGAAGTTGCATAAGAATCGGGTTAATAAGACCTAATATACATAGTAAATGTGATAATGGGTGCTATTGTGGGATTATGTGGCGGGTGAAATCATACAGCACTTGTTTCTCACACTGACTAATAATAAGAAGTGAAATGAAAGGTGTGTAATTGCGCTCGAAGATTGTGTTCTGTTCCTGAAAAAATGCTACTGAAAGAAATGGTGAAAACAAATGACAAAAAACGGATGGGGAGCCGAACACCGAGCGGGCGCCGGAACTATGCAACGCCATTTTTTCAACATCACGTGGTCGGACCGCATAACTCGTTGCTCGATAATCCTTGTTTCTCCCCATTGTTCCGTCATTAGCATACGGTTAGACTTGTTTCTTCCATTTGCACCGTCAGAAGTCCAGGCTAGGTTTAATTACGGATGTTGCATAATTCCGTAAGCCTGTTTAGGCTCTTTTTTCCTAGTGCCATAAGGTTCTTGGGTTTACTTTCTACCCATCTCAATGATGAGACCCAGGCAGCCGCTGTCATAGACCATTTTATTTTCCGTGTTAGATCATTAGAAAAAAACAGCAAATCTTGACTTCCAAAAGCAGTAATTAAAAATATGGTTTTTTTATTAATCACTGTTTTTCATCTCAACACTGCATGTGGTGGTGCATGTGTAGTGGAAATAAGCAATGAACACAAAAAGATAATCGTGTGAGTGTGATTTTAACAGTCACATGGCAAAAACACTTTGCCGTGGCTTGCCAGAAAGCAGAAAGTGAAGGGAATCAACAGACTCTTGAGCGCCCGTGGCTTGTTGTTGAGGAGAACCCAATGGTAATTACTGTGTGAGATCTCTGTGTTATCTAGAAATACATTGTGATCACATGACCAGGGTTGAATAAAAAAAGTAAAAATTTTTATTTTTTTTTGAAAAAAGTTGGCCACGTTTTTCATTTTAAAATTATAAAAAGTAAGTCCGCTTTTTTATTATTTTTCCACTTTTTTCGGTTTTTTCTGACTGTTTTAAGGTAAAAAGGCATGTTTTCATGTGTTTTATTCCTCATGATTCTCAATAAATTGTCTGCGGCGCTTATATTTCAGTTTGAAATGGTGTTGTGATGGACTCATACAGTTCCCGGACATCCAAACAACCGCTGCATGTATAATATAGTATACCCCATACCGTATTCTGTACAGTTATTTAGCGTGTAGTAAGCTATGGACAGACTCCACGTTGCTCGCCTGTTTGGACGGGTTGTGGATTAGTCATTTGTTGCTTTTGTGACACAGAATGAGTATGGTATAAGTCTTTATCTCTCTTCAAATTTATCCCCAAATTAACAAACAGAAGGTTGGTCTTCCCTTTGTCATATACATATACACCCACCGAGTTACTTTCGAGGTTCTCAAAGTCATGACCGCAGGTGATCGACGTAAACATGCAAGTCAGTGAAGAAGTTCTCTTTAGTGTCCCTCAAAACATACCTAACTAATATGATTTCGGAAATTTCATTCTTCAAGAAACCAATTTTTTGGGGGTCCGGAATAAAAAAAGATTTTAAAAAAAATTTAAAATGGTTTTTTTTTTCAGAAAAGTTCGATAAGAAAAATTTTTTTTAATCCAACCCTGCACATGACAGCAGCATTCAGTGTTCTTGGCTAGGGCTCGCGCGGGAAATTTTTTTGAAGGACGGGAAAAGTTGGGGAAATTTCACATTTTCCCCAAGGGCCCGGGAATTCTTGCGGGAAATGAAAGTTTGGAATTGTGAAGGACGGGAAATGTCGCGGGAAATGGTTCTCAGAATTTTGAAGGACGGGAAATTGCGGGAAAAGGCCCATTTCGGGAAAACGGAAAATTTCCCGCGGGAAATGGTGATCTTTCCCGCAGATTTCCAGCGCAAAACAGAAATTTCCCTTAAATTTCCAGCTGAAAATAGGAATTTCCCGTAAATTTCCCGCGGAAAACAGATATTTCCCGTAAATTTTCCCGCCCGAGTTTTGGCTTGTTAACCTTAGTTAGCTTAGTTAAGCTAAGTTTGGTTTGAGAAGTTGCTAACGTAATGGCAGGCCGCTATAAGCGTTCCTTTGATGTTTTAAAAAGTGGATGACAATTCCTGTTGTCTGTTGATGTGAACTAGCAATGTACAAGAAGGGCACTTGAGGGTGAAGTTGCCCTTTGGAGAATGAACCACAACTGTATAACAGTATTTACCAAGAATTCAGGCCTGTTCATGCTGAGACACGTTCAAGCGAGTATGCTGGTTACATACACGTGCCATTAAATCCGTTAATTTCTTGATTGGTCGGTTCAGTGCATGAGCCGCTAATTGTAAGTTGAAAATGTAGCCTAGGTCAATTGCTCAGGGTCGTGATTTTCATGAGCAGGTCTGAGAAAGAAAAAAAGTCTATTTCCAACCCATACTGACGAAGAAAAGCCAGCAAAAGATGGTCTGGTTGTTTCGATTTCCCGTTTCCCGCGGGAAATTTCCACGGGAATTACTGACGGGAATTCCCGCGCGGGGAATGGTCGAAGGACGGGAAAAAGCGGGAAATGGCCGATTTCCCGCGGGAATTTTCAGGCAGTATTTCCCCGCGGGAAATGCCACTATAGAAAATATTTCCCGGGAAACGGGGACGGGAAATTTCCCGCAAATTTCCCCCATTCCCGCGAAATTCCGCGGGAAAAAATTTCCCGCGCGAGCCCTATTCTTGGCTGGTCCCATGAGCTCCTACATACAGTACATATGCTGGCATTGAGGGAAACTGTCTTCTGATCAGAAAAATTGTTGACAATTACAAACATCTGTATTCGAACGGTGGTGTGTGTGGTTGGAAAGGTCGAGCTATACAATACGTAGGGTACATGCAAATGCCAGTTATTATTATCGCAGCTTAATCATTTCGTGTCGCGAGCAGCGCACCATAACGAATCCCTATGCAACGGTCGCTAGGTATATTAATTATATTTTTGGCTTTATCGGCAGAATTCTCGAAGTCTCAAAGGTACATGTCCATAATGTAACATATGGCCATTACTGTTTGTGTAGTATGTATATGTATGTAAATTATGATGCAATCCACGCGCATATTTTCATTGTCGGTAGGCAGATAACCTTTTCTCTCAAATCCGAAGGGCGTACATGCGGTCAGCTGAAAGTTATCGTCATGCCCACGTGATGTTCGCCACGCACTTTCGAGAAAGTGGATCCAACGGCGTTTGCTTGTCTGGTTTGTTTGCACCTGCCCTTTTGTTATTGTGCTCGGCAAAAACAAGCTTTGACAGAGCAATATCAGTACGATAAGTGAAAGCCAGAAATAGCGCGTTCAACAAGTCAGTTGCCAACAAAATTCGTTTCCGTTTCGTTCGTTTTACTTTTCAT
>JASAMV010002410.1:0-68640 GCA_030248065.1 Rhynchonema sp. JSB1_4 | reverse complement strand
ACGGGGTGCCGAACACCGAGCGGGCGCCGGAACTATGCAACGCCATTTTTCTACATCACGTGGTCGGACCGCATAACTGTTACTCGATAATCCTTGTTTCTCCCCATTGTACCGTCATAAGTATACGGTTAGACTTGTTTCTTCCATTTGTACCGTCAGAAGTCTAGGCTAGGTTTAGTTACGGATGTTGCATAATTCCGTAAGCCTGTTTAGGCTCTTTTTTCCTAGTTGGGTATTGGTATTGGTACAGGGCCGGTATTGGTTGGTATTGGGTATTGGTATTGGCTGGGTGTCAAAAGTGGTATTGTGCCCAGGCCTACCGTAAAAACCTAAATAGAAGGGGGGCTCTATTAACTCACTGACCCCATTTTGGGGGGGCTCTATTACGGGGGGGGCTCTATTCCGGGGGGGCCTCTATTAATTCACTGACCAGAACCTGAAAAATTGTTCCCAGAAATACCCCCCAAAAACCCCTAAAAATGGGTTTAAAAGGATGTTTTTTCGCTTGTAATCGCATTTATTCGTGTCCATTCGTCAATTTAGAGGCATATTATGTGCTCTGAACGAACAACAAACGTGCATAAATGTACCTGTACACCACTATCAAGCCTTAATACACTACAGTATAGGGGATGTTACTTAGGGGGGGGGGGGCTCTATTCCGGGGGGGGCCTCTATTAATTCACTGACCCCTTTTTTGGGGGGCTGTATTACGGGGGGGGCTCTATTCCGGGGGGGGGGCTGTATTTAGGTTTTTACGGTACACTGGGGGGCTGTACTACGGGGGGCTCTATTCCGGGGGGCTGTATTTAGATTTTTACGGCATATCGGCGTGCGGGTACAGAGGTGTAAGGTGGGAATCGGGCCGGCCCGGGGTTTCCGTTCCGGCCCGAACGGTCGGGACGGGCCGGGCCGGGATGGTCGGCCCGACAAGGCCCGACATCATCGAATTTCAAAAAAAATCGTGACTTTTTACGGTAAATCAGCCAAAATTTCTTGCGATTCAGCAGCTTAGGACCGACTTCTATGATTTTCAGCTCAGGTATTTTTAAACAGAAAACTGTAATTTTTGTACCGAAAAATTTTCTTCAAAATACTATCATCAGAAAAAGTCGGGCCGAAAAAAATCGGGCCCACTTTTTTCAAAGTCGGACCGGGCCAGGTCGACCCCAGGACCTCGTCGGACCGGGCCGGGCCGAGGTAACCAGGCCCGATTCTCACACCTGTCTGGCCGGGTATTGACCAATTTCTCTCACAATTCATTTTGATGGGTGGTGGAGGAAACCACAACTTGTGGTAATGGTAGATGGAAGACTGATTACTATTGTAATCAGTGCACCCTGCAGAGGCTCTGGGGGGAAGACTGATTATGGATTTGAAAATAAAACGGATTAAACGGAATCCGCATAATCAGCCTTCCCCCCAGGGCCGTTTCCCGGGAAGGCTGATTACGAGTGCTGTGCATGCCATGCATGTATTCGGCCTAAGCCCAAGCCTAAGTTTAAGCCTGAGTCAAGGCTCAAGCCTAAATATGTGCGCAAACGTGAGCCTAAGCCTAAGCCTAAGCCTGAGCTCAAGCCTAAGCCCAAGCCTTGGTTCAGAACTAAGTTACAGCTGGATTCCGTTTTATTTTCCAGTCCATAATCAGTCTTCCCCCAGCACGCAAAAATCCGTTTAATCCGGAAAATCCGTTTAATCCGTTTTATTTATAATCAGTCTTCCCGGCACGGTTTCAATCAGTATAATAAATTTCCAATTTCGTTGCCTCTTGCATTTCTATAGGCGCAGGGAAACTCCCGTTCGAAGTCGCGGCAGGCAACAAGCTCAACACACAGTCAACAAGCCACGCAGCTGGCTCGTGTGCATTTCGAATGTATCAGTCACACCAAGCTGTGTGTGTGTCAGCTGCGTGGCTTGTTCACCGTGTGTTGAGCTTGATGTCTGCCTGGACTTCGAACGGGAGTTTTCCTGCGTCTGTAAAAATGCGTGAGGAAACGAAATTAGAAACTTACTTTTACACGCGGTGCTCAACGGACACCACTACGATATCCATCTGAAATTGCTTTTAGCTCGTGTCGCTGCCCACAAAATTAATTTCAAACCAGCAAGCTATATTTTTCTTTTTTTTCTCGAATTGAAGTGGTCGAAACGGTGGTTCAGCATCACGCCGTAAATATGCAGTTGTTATGAATGTTGCCTTTTGCCCTTGCGCAAAAGCAATTTCTGTGTTCGCTAAAGTTCGATTGCTTCTGCGCAAGAACAGTTGTGTATCCGAAATCGGTAAAATTATTCTTATATCAGAGTTCAATTATTCGCGTTGATTTCATTGCTATTCTTCTTTCGCAGTTTTCAGTTCTTCTTCTTCCGGTTGTTTTGCCTTGTGTTTATCCGATGCCGATGCGGGTTCCGGCGGCACTAGGTCATCGGGAGCGGACGCCGGTGAAGGCTGTATGTGAAGATTGGTAGTTATCAAATACTATGTTTGAAAACAATAAACTGAAAATATTCTCACGTCGAAATGCGGTTTGTGTCTGGCCTTGTTTCTGTTCCAACACCCAACAATCGCAATAATGATCGTGTTCGAGAAAATCGTCGTGCAGCAGAATAGCAGAAGCAGTGAATCGATCGGCAGTGAGAGCATGTTGATTGCTCAGCATGAGTTATGGTCGGATTTTAAAGAAAATTCTAATCAGTGTATTTGCGATTTTTGATTGATGATCGGCTGCCGGAGTTTTCCATATAGAGCCCCACTCCGAATGGAGCCCCCGAGGGGTTTGTTCTCGGCAAAAATATTTCCCAAAAATCAACGTTGCAAAACAGCAAAGATTTTTTTCACAAAAGGCGGATACGAACCGTTCATTTTTGCACGTCTTTAGCAGAGGTATTATACACTCAGATCGAATTACGCTCGTGATTTGAATTGCAAACGAAACGACACTGTAATGACATTCGACAACGACAGCGATGATCTCCACGAATATCAATGCGGCATAAAAAACTTGAGGCAACACCATTATTTCAAGCGAGCACTTCCATCACTTGCCCAAACCGACTCATATTTCTGTAACTTTTTGAAACTTCCGAGAAGAACAGACGTCACGACGACCAACAAGATAAACATGAAGTCAGATTTGAATTATTCACCCCCAATCTATTTTGTTGACATTGCCAAAGACATAGCCATTTTCCGTTTCCTGTCTGTCCAATTTTGTTTACATATTCGCAGTGTTGTGATAACCACAAAGCAAAACACGAGCGGGAATCATTACATATTGTACAAATACTAATACTTTGATTTGAATTGCACGTCAATTCACAACACGGATGCGGTCGTATATATGCACAACCAATCTTGTATAAACTACAATCCTGTGGTGCATGTTTGACAGAAATCACAATGGTCATTTCAATTCAGAAAGGTTCCAGTTCATGGTCGGAACGGTTTCTCACACGCGAACCTCGGAACTTCGACGAAAACTTGCTCCTGACAAATCATAACACTGCTACCCATTTCTAAACCTGTCGTGGTGTGCCCAAGCTATATTATGGTGCAGAATGCACAAACTGACGCACGTTTACACTGCCCCTGCTGTCGTACTTTTGGCCTTGTAATTTTGTTGTTGTCGTTGTTGTTCGCAGTAGCAGAAACCAAAAATGTTTTCAACTCCGAAAGTGAGCGTCTGATAAAAGCAATGTCAGTGTACCCAAAGCCTGTTTGCTGCGCCAAGCCGGCCTTTATCGAACTTTGCAAAATATTCAGCAGCCGTTTTTTAGTTTCCGCTTCAGCAAGCAGTATTCACGTTTAGTTATTCGATTTTGGTATTTCATTCAGCTACTGAATGAAACCACTGTGATAATAATAATCAGGTATGCAGACTTTTTCGGTCATCGTTTGCCTGCGGAGCGCCAAAATGTTCTGGTATCACAAACGCGCTAACCAACGTTTATTTTTATGACCTTTATATTTATAGTTTTCATCTTGTTTTTATGGGTTTGCAATCGTAAACATTTCACCTTTTATGCGAGACAGCGTTTATTTCGACAATTTTTCACGTCTGCAGAAAACCGCCCTTATCGTAAAAACCTTCCGTTGAAGATGTAAGCTCTCAGAGCGGCACACTTATGCAGCAATACGATTTTGGAGCATTCTAACGAGTCCGGCAACAGAAAATTATTTTAGACAACCAAAAATCCTTTTTTAGACTACTGAACAAAATAATGGCAGATACAAAGGAGATTGTGCACACAATTCTCGTTTTGCTTGGCGTCATGGCCGCTGGTTTCGCATTTGGGTTCTCAGCTGAAAAGGCCAGAGGTTGGACTATTTTTTCATTCGCGGTTTTTGCAAGTTATCTCAAAGTTTGTTTTATCGATACGCAGTTTTCGAGCCGCAAGTGATCCGCGAGCAAATGGTATTCGAACGATGGATCATGCTGAAGATGTTTTTGGCTGCGATGGGAACCAGTAAGCCGATTTTAGATTTAAAAAAAGTGTTTCAGTTTAACAAAAACATAATTAATTGCTTTCAGGTGCCTTGATCTTCCTGATCATGAGCGTCATCAAATGGGATTTCGTTAAATCTCACTACGACACGGCCGTCGCTGAGTTCGAATCCACCGTCGATTCACTTAACGGACTTGCAGTCGTGATCGGAGCGCTTATATTGGGGTTGGGAATGACCATTGCCGGATCGGTCGGTTGATGTTTCATTTGTTTTCTCCAGATTCTTATTTGGTGCTGATGTTTCACACCTGTTTACAGTGCCCGGGCATGGTATTCCCACAAACAGGTGCCTGGGTGTACATGGCAATCGTTACCCTCGTCGGCGCACTGCTGGGCTCGTTCGTCTACGGCCTGTTGCACGATAAAGTCATCTCAAAGATCTTCAAAAAGGACACAATGGTGTTTCCCGTCAGGTAACGTGATAAAGCAAAATGAAAACCTTTTTATTTAAGCATGAAAAAGATGACGTGGGCAAAGGAAGCTTCTTTCAGTCTTCCCAAACTGACCAACATCAAGTTTGCCTTTCTTGCGATTCCTGTCGTGGCCGTGTGCGCGATTGCGGTTGCCGTGCTTGAAGTGAGTGCGTGGGGGCAGAAGGTGGAAATGTTTCCAACACCAAATTAAAATTAATGGAATACTAAAGCCATGTTACATATTTGCGTTATTGCAAATTCAACCAACCACAGGTGCAAGTCAACTGGCAATCTGAGGTCAACCACCTTCACTGGTCGCGTTCCACGAGTGATTGGATGCGGGGCGATAATCCGTTCACGTGGATGGCGTGGCCGCCCGGACTTTGTGGTTTGTGTTCATCTATTGTTTGAAACATCAGATGGATGTTGTGCACATTTGCGATCTGCGCCTGTCCCAGCCGAGGGGTGTACCAGGTCACCGTCGGTACGCGAAAGGTACTCACCTCCATGGTCAACTGATTTTATACGTTCAACAAAACATTTAGGACACCCAAATTCTGCGCAACAATCACTTGTTTTTTTTTAAATTATTTTTCAAACTTTCACTCGATTCCAGGCATTTTCATCGGTCTACTACAGCTGGTGGTGATATTCCTCGTTAACGACACACTTGGCGGCAGTAGTGCGAGCATGACACTTGTCGCTCAAACTGCGTACATCAAACCGGTCAAGTCGACCTTCCCGTACATGGAGCAGAAACGGGCCGGACTGGTGAATTGGTGGCAGGTGTGTGTGTTTTTGTCACAGTTGGGCGCAATGGGTTCAAAAAGTCTACTTTCGACGGGCATGATGACAAAGTTAGTATACTTGCTGAACACAGTCGCCACATTGTGATGCCTTTGACGTTCTAAATCGCAAAACACCCAGTGGTGCACTAGGTCATCATATAGCACTGCAAATGACCGAATCCTTGAAACATCACCCATTAACCCAGGTGTTCTACGTGGCGGGCGCCATTCTCGGCGGCGCAATATCGGCGTGGGCATCAGGCATGCATGGCGCTGTGGCAGGTGTGCCTTGGTATTATGCACTTGTTGGCGGATTCTGTCTGACATTCGGCGCACGGCTGGCCCATGGATGCACCAGGTTGGTGTGGGATGAAACATTAATTTTGGACATAATATTAATTGGGCCCATGCCTGCCAGGATCTCCGATAAAGTATAGCAAAATCCCAAACCGCAGGATTTTTTGGCGGGTTAAACCGCGCGGTGACTGCGCATTCGCACCGGAGTACACACAAAGTATGGTCCTACCGCAGTCGACCGCAATGCACCGCAGTTGACCCGCGGTTGACTGCGGTTGCGTTGTACTTTGTGTGTACAGTTGCAGTCAACTGTTATTTAATCGGAGATCCTCTATTTGATCTCTCAATCTTTCCAGCGGTCATGGTCTGTCCGGGTGTGGCCTTCTCATGACGTCATCACTGGTCGCCGTTCCGTGCATGTTTGCGACCGGCATCGCATCCGCCTTTGCCATGCAGGCTGCCAATCGGTTGTTGGATTTGCACCATTGGAATGATTGAACAATTTCTCGGGCTTTGATTTTCTTCGCTTACACGATTTGATATTCTCGCTGCTTTTATCATCCGCATTCTGTTGAGTTTTGATTATTTTTGATCAGAATAATGGTGTGATATGAAATTTTCTATTCTGCAATCTCAGCTGATGTGCTGTTTTTTCGTGATTTCCGTCGCTTTTTGTACAAGCTGTCTGCAATTTCACATTTAAAAAAATATAAAAAATGTGGATCGTTTTATGAGGTACATATGCACAGCAATAAACAGGAACAATATGAAAGATTCACGCGGGTTGGTGGCTGGCACAGAGAAGAGAAACGATGTAGAAAAATGAAGAGAAAAATAAATCAAGGTAAAGACATAAAACAATCACACAATAATAAAACTACGCAAACAGATAGGGGGCGGCGTAGTAAATGTAGGCAATGGATATAATGATACAAAGTGTCATGAACACTAAACACAGTCGGTCAACAACCATCGCTGCAAATTGCCATTCAGCCACCGCTTGATCGTCTTCGTCTTGGTCGGCCATACGATTCGTTATGAACTGAAACATCACACGATAGGTTGTGCCTTGATGAATCAGGGACTAAGTGCTGATGATGATCAATGGTCACATTCACTGACTGATGTAAAATTGACAGAACGTTTGGCATGTGTTTCTTTTGATCATTAGGTTTTGATTACTTTGCTACACATACGTGCGAAACGACCGCTGCATTTATCTCATGCCAATTAAAGGACACTTCGAAACATTTTCCGCAAAAGTGAGTATACATAGGGTGGAATTTTCGAAACGGTGTAAAGGTCAGTTGGGCGTAAAGGTCGGTGTAAAGTTCGGTAGAAAGCTCGGTCGGCGTAGCTCGGTGTAAACGTGAAACATAGCCTGTTATTAACGTGGAATGTTTCAAGTTTACACCGAGGTCCATCACACTGAGCTGTCGACCGAGCTTTCCACCGACCTTTACGCCCAACTGACCTTTACACCGTTTCGAAAACATCACCCATAGTGGTGGTGTAGATCAGAACGCTGAGATCATCAATTCAGCAGACAACAAGACAACTGAAAAATTTCTGGCCAGGGTTTGGCACCACAAGTGAGACGAAGGGGTTATTTTTTGCGTGTTCGACTTGATATCGACTAAACATAAGTAACACCTTCTTTCATGTTTCCCCGCCCCGACCAACCTTCAACTGCGTGTATATCCGTTGCAACATCAGTATAGTCGCCTGTTGACCCAAGTTGATATGCGAATCACTGGTGGACAGCAATTTGAGACATCGACTTATGCGTTGCTCCAAGTCCAACGATAAATGCCGATGTCTAAACATTTCTTCACACTTGTACTGGTTCGCACAAATGGAGCATTTGTCATTCAGTGTGAAACATCGCACAATTGAGCGCGGCTGACCTGTCATTATCCTTTTCATCGCAGGCACGTATGTTCCTCAACAGACTTTCGCTGTTGTCCTCCGGCTTTATGGTGACCAACGGCGGCATGGTCTTCCAGCTGAATGTCGTGCCCGGTCGCTCCATCAGCAGAAACCACGGGAACCAGTTCAGCAGAAGGACTTTGGTCTGCAATTGATTGAGTGGATTAACTGTAGAAATTTGAGGCTGACTGATTTACATGTGTGGCTCCAATGTTCTGGGTAACAGTTGTCCACCAGCACGAATGGAATGTATGTAGGTCGGTATAATACCCAGGCTTAAATGGGCACGGCACGATAACAGTAGCGTGTGGGCTTTGGTGTTGGTCTGGTCATCTTTACAATTCAAGATTCGTCACGAGTTTGTTATCATGCCCATTGGCGTGGTGATGTGCCTCATTGGGCCTGATAAATAAAGACAGAAAAGTAGACAAATCTACCGTAACCGACCATTCTGCCCATTTCGTGCGTATCCGATGTTCGATAATGCATGTTGAGCACCCACACTGTAAACACGACCGAACCCGACACTATCACCATGCACGATGAGAAAAATACACCTGAAAAATCGTGATGGCAATACACTTTTTTGCAATAAGTTTTTATTTTTTTACCTAAAAGCGGCACGGCTTCCGACGTCGGCGGCACCATATTGGACAACATGTTGAGGAAAAAACAGATTGACAGCATGACAGTGATTTCTGGAAAAAAATTAATCATGTGGCACACTCTGAATAAGAAAAAATGTTCAGAATATTACGGAGTCAACAAGAACGAACGTAGTGTAATCTTCTCTCCGGCATCCGGTGGCAGTAGGAATCCGAGCGTGGTCATAAACGTAATCAGGGTGCTCGGCAGAATCAAGTTGAAACCGAAATACAACGTGCGTCGACGCATGCGGATGAAGAACTTCAGGTCCGGATATGGCTCGGGACAACAATCGTAGAACTTCTCGCTCCGATTCACGATAGTTTCTGGATTATGGCGTGCGTTTTGATTGGCTGGTGTCTTGCGGACTAATTTTTCTCTTTTTTTACGACACGATAATCACACATTTAGGGTGCACCAGGTGATCGTCAGTACAAAAGCCAAAACCACCAACCGGCCAGAAACCATTCTCCGTTCTCCTGGTAGTCAGAAAGATCGAAGCTCGACGCTTGCAGATCCAGTTTGGTGCCGTCGTACGTCCACGAGCCGAACTAAATGGATCAAAAAATAGTTCTGGAATGGTTTTCAAAAAAAAGATAACTCCACCTTCAAGTAACACAGCTGTTCATCAAACGGATAATATGTGATGTCAATCTTGCATGCAATTTTGAAAATGCCCGGCGGAATCCAATTGATGGTGCCACCCGAGTAAACGACCATATTTGTTTGATAGGTGGAATCGAAGTTGGCATCAACACTGTATAGCAAGAGAAATTGCAAAAAATTTAAAAAAACTGTCAAAAAAATTTAAAATTTAAAAATTAAAAAAAAAACATTTTCAGAATGTCATCATGAAAAGTGAAGTGCTGCGTGCGCTGGCTGGCTATGACTACAGTAAAGTGCAATGCAGGTTCACGACAACGCACGAACGAAATATGGTAACAAAGATAATGCGGGTGAAGAAGCATGATGTTTTCGTGAGTTTACCCTCCGAAAGTTGGATCGACGCTAAATTTCGGAGGTTTCTGTTGTTTTTTTTATGGTGAAGCCGAAGGATAACCTGCTAAGCAACAAAAAATAAGCGTAAATCGGACAATTTACTTCCAAGTGCGTTTATGTTATACCTGTTGTAAAGCAGCACGTCGGGTTTCCACAACTGTCCGGCCGGAAAGCGCACGTCCGTTATGTTACCGTATTCAATCGGTTCCCATTTCATGTTGTAGTCTTGCCATTCCTGAATTTCAAGGAAATCACCGTTTTACATCTGACATTCAGCAGTGCAGCCAGCCCAAGTGGGTGGTTCCGGTGATAGCAACTCACGTAATTCAACCACGCATTGATCATTAGAATTTGGTTTTGTTCGTCCTGCAATGAGGTACATACATATACATAGCTTGGAAAATTGTAACTGTGCAAAAAGGATAATTTTAATATCGTATATATAAATAAACATGTCAATCAAGCCCATCGACTCACCATGTCAATCAACTGTTGCAGCGACACACCCAATTTGATGACAACGGCCGACGAGCTGTTCTCGGCTGGCCTTTCCAATGGTTCGTAATCTTTCATTAATTTGGCGTACAATTTACGCTCGATCAGATCGCAATTGATGAATATCGGCGAGTAGAGAGTGATCAGAGCGATCAGGATCATCAAATGATCCATTTTCAACACGAACACTCGAGGAAAATAGTGCGCGCTGGATACGAAACTGTTGGTTTTGCTGTGATTCGTCTGAAATCGAAGTAGTACTATACAGCACCAGGTGGCGCAGGTGCATACCTGTTTGGGTGTTGGACTTATGTTGTTTTGCTAGATCCATTCCCAGACAGGATGGCCCTATTCCCAAGACGGGAGCAATCCGGTTCCTAATCCCGCACGCTTCTACAGCTTACGATTTTATGACGGTAAATAAAATGTTGCACGATAAAAATGGATCAGTTCTGCTAAAATTAGATGAACGGTGTAGTCTAAAGAGACGTTTTGCGTTTGATACGCACATACAGTCGCTGTAAAATGAGTGTTTTCGGCAAAACAGAAGTCTGATGCGTTGTCGAGATTAAAGCTGCATATGTCAAAGAAACTAAAATGTACTGTATTATAGGACCAACAAAATTATGCACAATCAAAACGTATACAGTTGAAAACCGAAAATTTTCAGGCCGATTTTTTTTCAATTATAAGTTCGTTAGGTTTAAGCAGCAAAGTACTCTCACAAAATGAGTGAAAATGAATATTTCATGCAACATGACACAAAACCGAGATCCTGAGCTCAGCATTCCGGAAGTCTGCACGGGGCTCAAATTCCAACTTTCACAGAAGCAGCAGACTGGGCTGCACACTTGGCGTGTCGTTGAAGCGTAACTTATAAACACGTCAATCACATTTAGGTGACAACAACAATGAGCCCTAAATCGTGCCAAGCTACACGACAACGGTGACGTAATGAGTCAAAACAGGAACCTATCTCATACTGTAATTTTTTTAAATTGACACGGAATCTGTACCATAATTTTACTGTATAGTTCTCAACAACAAAACCCGTTTCTTGCACTTCTGTTCTCCACAAAATACCAAAGGCCAAACTCTGAGTGTTGAACTTTTCGACCACAGTGTAAAAAAGTGTACGAAAAATGGTTGGCAATGGCGGGGAAGTATAAGAAAAACAATAATTCTTGGTCGGCCAGCTGACTGCGACCGCATAAAAAGGTATCACATTAGCGCCCGATTCATTTCTCACCCCCGCGACCACACAGACTTTGAGGTGCATATAAGGTCACTGTAAGGTTACTGGTTTCAGTCCAGGTACATTTGATGGAACTCGACTTCAACAAGGACCTCTTGACATATAAAAATGTATGAATGCGAGGTTTCGATGTCAGCGGTCACAAACTGTGAACAAGCACGTCCGACGAAAATGTCAGTTTGCAATGGAGCGCAGAGTGTGGCCCAGACGAATAATGCAGTGTCACCGCTCGCAGAAACACATTGACCCGCGGTGTAAATTACAACCGGAAACATTGAAAATACCGGGTTCCGAATTCTACCAAGGGTGCCCTTTGGGCTATTCTATTGACATTCACATTACAGTTGGAAACGTTTGGGCGTATTTGGTAGGTTTTCAGCACATTACCTTTCGTGTTTCTTTCGGCACGAGAGCATTATGAATCAGCATAATGTGGGCCATTTGGAACAGTTTCTGCCACTAACGAACAAAAACAACTGAAACGGGCCATTAGGGCCGTAGCGAAGATAGGGCAACCCTCCCCCACGTACGAACCACGAGCCGTTAAAATTTTACGGCAGGATATCGTTTATGGTTCATGTTCGTCAACAATTGTACTGAAACCCGGTACATGGACCGTCGCAGAAGTTCTGGGACCACCTTAAAGTGGAATTTGGGCCCAAAAGTATGTCAGTGGGTAACTAAGTGGACTGACAACATTACGAGTGATGAGCCAGCTTTGGTTGCCTCGCCAATGTATACCTTGTGTACCTCTTCTGTTGCGTTGAAAGTGCTGTGCGGGGGTCTCACGTTAGACTCATTTTCAGAGGCCGGCACAGACTTTTCATTGGTTCATCTCAAACTGCGCAGCAAATTGCCTAACTCTTACTGCGTAACTTTGCGACAAACTTTGCGAGGACGAGTGAGCAACGGTGTTGGGATTCATTGCAAAAACAATCAATTTTTATCGTGTTGTCTTCTTGCCTTCGTGGTAGGAGCAGTTTGTACCCGTGCTAGGTAGGTTAGGTATCTATCATGTGGCTCAAAAATGGCAAATTAGCTCACCAGTGACATTTTTTACTTGGTGGATGGCTGTCGCGAAACATTTAGGTGTACGTACATAAGTAGATGTATACTTTGTACACAGTACACATCGAGGGCTTCTTGGTGGTGGTGTTACTAAAGGGTTTACGTCTCGCTTGATGAATGAATAATGCTGACCGAAGGAAGTTTAACGCCATCAGGGGTACTGTACAATACCTACCTGGCAATGTTCAATTTTGCAAATGCTTATAAAGTGTGTAAAAAAACTCGAGTGTTGTTGTGACATAACCAAAAGCTCGGAAACAAACGGAACCCCGAAACCCGATATCCATACCAAGGCTTGGCCGACATACAAGCGCAAAAATGCCCTGATTCGCAATGAACGGTTGTCGAGGTATGAAGAAAAAAGACGTGAACAAAATGCTAACGAACATTGATGCGATCTAACTACCTACATAGTCCGATCACAGTGATGTGATGTGGCTACTGAGTCAGATCCGATCCGATCACATCCGACCACCAAGTTTGATATCGACCGCAATAGTCATTCATTTTCCATTGACCATCGCATTTTAAAAACACGATTAGGCCAAAATCATCATGACAATAATGCGGCCACACCTTCTGCTAATCTCGATGTCCATTATTCAATTATCCGATAATCACCATTATTTCACCAATTGTATGAAGAGGCACTGTGGAGACCAAGAAGCCTGTGTGACGCACAGCGATATTTCGGGCCTGAGTGGAAACCACGCTGGTGAGAAACAGTTTGTAGTTTCATAGCTTGGGTGGATTGGGCACATTTTGTCTCAGGCCACCCAACCATAAAAATGACGGTCGGCGGATGCGGTTAAAACTTCCAAACTTTATTCGGTTGTATTCCAGCAAATCAACCATTCCACCTTCAACTCTACACCGAAAACGATCCCCAATTGACCGGTGGTACCACGTTGACTGTGGCCTTTTTTGGTGCCCGTGGCCTGATGCATCAAGAAATATTGGAACTGGAACAAACGGCGTCGGAGACACAAATTGATAACTATAAACGGTATATGTTGTTCTTACAGCTTGCAGGCTTCAAATTTTGCCATCCACGCACCCATGGGTGCACCAAAGCATCATCAGTTTGAATGTGATACAAGTACATGTACATATGTATTTAGTTCTATATTTTTCACCAGATTCCAAACAAAAACAACGATCGGAAATTTGAATTTCGACGGTTTGCTCACTGAAATGCGATTGAAATTGGCGATTGATACGAGCAGCCGCGGGTTGATCGGGAAAAAAGTGTCGAAAATTGAACTGGTTGTTGCCAGCGGAATGCCAATCACGTGAGTTGCGTTTCCTGCTGAGCGAATCTCATTGTGGTTGTTGAACTTTGAGTATCTGTGCTACAAATGACAACATAAAGAATAAACATAAGCTTTATAAATTTTTCAGAATTCCATCCACAACCAATCTAACGCTTGGCGGAAGGCACTACCTGCGTCCACCGCAAACGCTCGGACCAAACTCCAACCAGTTGACCACCAAATGCATCAATGCCGACCTTTTATGCACGCAAGCGACAGGATGGCAAATGCAGGTGTGTGATGTTTCACATAAAGTGAGCCCAAATCGGCATTTCAACCGCACAAAGGTTGTGATGTTTCAGGTATCATCATCACCCGCCAGAACGGTTCGATGTTCGTGGCATGAGCTCAGTCCGGCAAAGGCTAGTTACATAGCCAGATTTGATAAAAATATTTGTAAAAATTCTTGTGTGTGTATCGGTGGCTACTGTTTCGGCTCATTTGCCGGCCTAAACAATGATAACGACCTGAATCAGCAATGAAATATTTTGTCCAACTGGCCTTTCCAATTCAGGGTCAACCCGCTGGTCGGTACTGTTGCTGCGAGGGCGACTGTAACGAACATTCATTGTTGTCATTCAATGCATTCCTGCCAAATGTGTCCACTCGCTCCATGCAACAACGGAATCCACACTTTGAAACCGACGAACCAGCGCATAAAGTGAGCATTCCCTGAAACCAGATCGAGAAGACGCGTTTGAAATCAATGTTTCATTCGCAGATTCCCACGTCGTTCAAAATCTTGACGTTTGTGTTGGGCGCAACCACCCTGCTGCTGCTCGTCGCGTCAATCGCAATCGGTGTGGCGCTCTATCTCGTCAGCAAAGAATACAACAAACTTTTGGCGGCCGTGAGTGAACAAGCAATCCATTAATCGAATCAATCGATTGATCGATCGATCTAATTAAATAGATGGATCACTTATTCAATCGACTAATTAATGAAGCGAACCATCTTTCAGCACCGAACTGCGTCAACGTCAGCCAAAGCAAAGTCGGACAAGGAAACCAACACCGACGAAATGCGAATGTCACAACAGCGAATGAAACAGTTGGAAGACGAGATTCAAGACGATCAAGAAACACCAACTTCGTCATTCTCATTCTCGCGAACACGAAACACGACGGCGGACAACAGAACAAAGATGACACATAAAGTGAAGACTGTGATGTTTCAGCCGTCCACCACAAACACCGATGATGAGTTGATCACGGCCAGAGATGACGATCATAAAAACTCGGAATATTTGGATTAACTCTGAGATTTGAATTTGAGATCAAGACGTGATTTGACTAAATTCGGACTGCGACTCTGCCCATTATTAAAAGCTTTGTCACGGAGTAAGATCATCACGATACTCAATTTGATGCCCTTCAAAAATATTTCTTCCACATTGCATGCTACACTTGTTGCGCAGCTGGATAAAACTTTTTGTCAGATTGATTTGCAAATGGACCTTGAATAGTAATTAAAAAATTGTACTGCAACGTAAAGTCTGTAGTCCACCGTTGGTCTAGAAAACAGGTATGGAAAGAAAGACGCAAAGGCATAGTTCAATCATATTATACAGGTTGATAATGACCGCCGATCGGTTAAATTGACAACGTCAATTTAAAAATATCGCCAATCAAAAAGCAATCAATCATCGACCAATAAAATTAGGGTCTTTTAATCGGCCACAGGCGCAGAAGGATTCACAGCGAACATCATAAATTTCACCATTGGATTTCTATATTTTAGGTTGAAATTAAACGGCAGATGAGTAATTGCCCATTTTCTTTGGTGGTTTTATTAGTTGGATGAAGGTATTGGTCGCACAATGGCCATATAAGAATTCATCAAATCAATCCTGATTTTCACGTTCAGTCACTCTTAACCACTGTGCTATTTGTGATTTTCACAAAACATTTTCAGCTAAAAATAATCTAGCAGATCAACCACGTTGCCGCAGGTCTGAAACATTCTCTTTACTACATGCTTTGTGTGCGATCACGCAACGCAACGTCATTGCCCCGTCACTTTCCCTCTTTACGATTCAGGAAAAAAATTTGACCAATTCTTATAAAGTCATTGTGCGACCAATATATCAATTGATTCAACTTGCATGGATGGACGCGTGTTCATTTGATAGACGAGGCTATTCTCTTAACCATTGTATGTATCGTTAATGTGTTGGACAATATCAGCAATATCAGACAACACAATTGCAATCCACACCACAGTCGCTTTGAGATTACTCGCACCTAAAATGTGCCGGTTGTAAAGTTTGGCTGACTTTAACGCCGTTTCACTTTGATATCCGATTAATGAATACTGCACAGTGTGTGAAACACGCGCACAATCGCTAAGAAGTTCCGACTTAACGAAAACGGTTTCTGATTTGGAAGCAGAAGCAGTATTTGGTAACCAGAACCTTGGTAAAATGAATATTCACAAGTGCGTAACATAAAATTGTTACAGTTGCACATCGGTGTAAGCAAAGCGGCACGTGACCAAATAAATGCTAGGCTTTGTATATTTGCGCAAGTGCAATTACAGGCGTTACCTGTATGCTCATGCACCTGGCTGGGATCGTTTCGGTTTAGTAACACATTTTAAAATAAACTGTTTGCTTTGTACATTATAGCATTACGACAGTTCGAATATGTGATTAAAGTTAATCGTTCGATTATTGGTGTCACATACTGTATATGAAATGCACCGTGATAGCGTCATGTCAATGCAGTTAAGGTGTTATTTTGGAGTTATGCAGTTAAGGTGTTATGCTTTCATAAACGAAATAAAAGAGAAAAGTTGCGAGCAAGTGGCGCAAAGCAACACTTCCTATAGATGCTGCTGTGTGGGTTCTTGCAAAACCTAGCACATGCTGGCACCTCAGTGAGCTTATCACGCATTTTCTACTAATCTCTTGGCGTGTTGTGCTCAGAACTTTGGCTTCCTTGAATGTTTCTTTCGTGTCTCCATTCTCCAGCAAAGCATACACGTACAGTACCAGCTGCAAGTTTGGATGAATTTGCACCGCATGCACGAATTTGACCGCTTCAGCACTGTGCACGTGGTACATGTGGTCCTTCGGCCTCCTATGCTTGTGGTGTGTGTGCAGGTGTCAAAGGCGTGCCTGCGTCCGCACGCGTGCTGCACGCGTAAGAGCAGACTTCACCCAGAGTTGCTGTTGGTGCTGTAGGCTGTTAGCTGAGAAGCGTATGAACTTCATTAACTTTTCAGCAAGATCTTCTTTCGAGTAAACTAAACATATCGGGCGCTAATTCGATTTTCATACCCGACATTAACCACCCACAGGCGCCCGAACTTTATTTGATTCCAAGGTCGCGAAAATCATAATGCGTTTTGCACGCTAATTTAGTGAACGTTCTTGAAATTATGGAACTGTATTGAGTTCAAACTGACTTATGGCGTTCTATAGGTCTTGTTCCGGCTCCATGGATGCGAAGGGAATGAACCATGTTCCTGGGTCTGAATCTGAAACGCGGTTAACATTATTTTTTTATCTTAACCAGCATGCAACTTAGCCGTAAAATGTGCGTATCACGATTGCTCAAGCAAACATTCGATCGTTTAATTTGTTTTGATACATTTTCAGTTTCTCACTTGGGTACAAGTTTCCTCCAATAGTATTCCCGTGCGTATTTTTTGTCTGGACCCGGAAAGTTAGAATAAAATCTCAAAAACTTTCGCGCAAACCCAATCGGAATATTTGATTGCCATAACTGCCTATTGCACGCTCATTTGTGCAAACTCCGTCCGTTTTTTTGGAGAAGGACAGCCGTAACAAGAACGAAAAACTTTTCGCGCCTTGCGCGAGAGTGATACCACAGTATTTCTACAAAGTCAGAAGTGAAAAACAGTTTTCGGACAGTCAATGTGCAGTTAAATTCTTAATACCCGTTTTACTATTGTATTGATCTCTTGAAACCCCACGAGTGAAAAAAGTTGTCTTCATCGCCTGGGAAAATATTCATTATCACTCCCTCTAACATGAAAAACTTGGCCATTTCTGGCTTTTCTATGCCTGTCCGCTGTCACTACTAAACTTTCCCATGAATCCATTACATGAGCGTTTTTTTGAAACGTGAAAAACTCTTTGAGAGAGTTTTTGGCAAAAAAATCGCCAATTGGAGAGGTCAGAAAGTGCACCAATGTGATAGGCATCTGAAAGGCACCGTTAGTCATGCCCAGCACTTATGTATGGGGCACAAATCCCATGCCAAAGATTGAGAGAGTGATTATATCTGATTGATCTATCAACATGCCCCAGCAGTAGTAAGTCTGTCTAACCCCGTTACCGGTATCGGCCCAAACTTCATATGTCCGTAACCTTGCCTATATTCCTAATACCTGTCAAAAGTGTTTCCTGGGTCGGGACCTTTCTGAAGGCACTGACTTTGATACGGTTGTTTAGTAAGAGTAACCTTGAGCGTGTTTCCACCGTTATGTACAAATGCATGCGGCTTTGCATGATTGAGCTGAATGCGATATTTGTTTGATACTATTATTGTCGTTGGATTTGCGATTGTGATATTTTTTGCTGGAATCACATACTCATTTTGTAAATTTGAGGGAATTCTCTTTTCGTTACGACTTTGAAAAATCGTCCAAAACTATTTGATAGATCTGGCTGTGCTCGAAGCTTACCAGTGCGCCCGATTTCGAGAGTTTATCGCGCACAACGCCTGATGACAACCTTATTGCTTAATGTGCCACTCTACCTGTCGTTTCCGATTTGTGCGCGCACATTTTCACAGTCGAGTCATCAAGTGCTGTTTATTAGATGAAGATGTTGCGCCTGGTTGTTTGCAACAACCTGCCCGTCTGCTATGCAGCTGAATGACATTATTATTGCAGTTGAGCGGCGTGCAAAATTATACAACGCCCGGGAGTTGGGATCGTCGTGTTACCGTAGTCTATGTGATGTGCAGCAGATGACGATGTTTCAGCAAGATTTTCAATGAAAACGGGACTAAAATTCGAAACGCGGATGAAAACTTGGTTGATTTTTTAAGATTGACGCGCTTTTGAACCTGTTCATGGCTAGTATGCCCCGTCCAGTGGGAACCAATGACATCGAAATGTTTTTGGGTGTCAAACTGTTTTCAAATTTCTGTCCCAGATTTCCATGAAACCTTCCAACATTTTGTTGACAGTCTGTTATGTTAGTCATGCACATTTGCAACATAGGGCTGTGCACCAATCCAACGATTTTAGTGTTATTACCCGCTTAACAACCATGACAAGTGCACACTTTGGTGAGCGTAAAGCCGATTCTGGTGTGAACAACAAAATGCCACACATGCAATGGTAATGGAGTTGTTTATTTGCACAATACAGTGAAAATTGAGTTGTTATTATGACAAATCGGTTACAAACAAATTTTGTCCGCCGGAAACAGGTATTTTGTAAGTGCACTTCAAGAGAAACTGTGTTTTGAAGTTGGTGATGCATGAATTTTTACATTTTCTATTTCAAAAATTACAGCATACGGTAACTTTTATGCTACTGGTTGAATGAAGCCCGTCTACAAAAAGCGTTCCTTCAAAAGGTATTTCCTATGCTTAACTTTAAGAATATTCCATAACTCCATAACACCTTTCATCAATCATAATTGCATATTAAGACAGATGCAGACATTTTTTTTCATCTTTTGTAAAAAAAGAGAAATAAAACTTGGCCCGGACCCACTGTCGCCAGCATAAATTACCTACAGTATGATAAATTTGTTTGACTTGTCTGCATATCGTAATCGTAATTGTACCGATTAGTATAGGACTAATCAATTGTGATTTCTTTGATTGTTATGTGGCATTATAGTAATTTTTCTGTTCTGAAGTCAAATACGCGACAAAATTTGTGTAGTGATGTCGTGTGCTCCAGAAATGTATGGATTCTTTAAATTCCATGCCATTGCATTACTTATTTTTTGTGAAAAATTCGTACTGCGTTTTTCAACTGACTCAATCAATCAGTGTTTTTGGCCACAACTTTCCAATTCCCAAACCGTGTGTGGTTTGCTATAATTCCCGTATCATGTGCATGGCACATCTGAACTGCCGTGTAGTACTCCAATCAAGGAATAACATATAACAACAAAACATCTCTGTTTCAAAAAAAATCATTTCACAAAACTCATATTTGTTCAAAAACAATCAGTCTACTGTAGTTCCTGTTCCCAGTTCCAGTACTTTTTATGGTGCCCAAACCTCAGTGACCACCTGGTGCACCCCAGCCTCATCAGAGTGAGGTCCATGTCGCCGGGTCTGTCGTCTCATTGCGCGCGACAGGCGCAGGATCATTGGCGCCAAATCAAGGCTGCACCACAATTCATTGTCTGGGAACGGACCGGGGCACCTGTTGGGCCCAGGTCCGGTTCTGGGTCCGGTCCGGGACGTGAACCTTGTTAACCCGGTGAGTTCCTAAAATAAACCTGTTCATGATAACCACAAGAACAATGTTGTGCCATGTGTTTATAGTGCGCGCATAAAACCACAAGCCGAAAAAATTTTTATACCCTATTGTCATCTGTTAGTATTTGTGTGTGGTCATGCAGATTTCAGAATCATGCGATGTTTTGAAAAAGTACCGATCGTAATTTACGCGTATCTCCGATATACACTTCCTGTGCCTCATGCATACCTAAACCATGTGCGAGAATCGGCTCATTAATTACATCCATAACTCATTGTTCGCTTTTTTCGGAGAAAAATTGGGAAAAGAAACGTGTTCCTTTATGGCCTCGGAGACCGGTTTCTTCTGGGGATTCTGTTGAATCTCAAGCTTGTCCATCACGAGAGCTGCTTGAAATGTTGTTTGAAGGACCACTATTAATTCTTGATCGAAAGAACTGAGGTGTAACTATAAGGGGGTGGGTAAATCACTTTGTGAAGGGGCAACTGCAGTTGCTCTCTGACGATGACCCGATGCACCACCGGTCTGTGAAAAGTAAGTCAAGTACAGCAACTGCATCTGCATCAAGGCTGTTGTGTTTCCCAAGCCGGCCGCCAGCGCGCATGTCCGATTGGCTCGCTCTTCGACTCCGCCCACTTTGCTCGTGCGATCTGCCTGCTGGGTGTGTGCTTGCCTCAAGCCGAATACAAATTTGTTACTTGCCAAGTTGCATCTGTGTATTTTCTGATTTGACCAGTTGGAACCAAAAGTTCCAAGCCGGAATTTGGTTCTCATTAGTTAGCTGTATTTGAGCCTCAGTCCGTTCTATCGGAAAGTTCTGCGGCCAATAAATCTTGTCAAGTTCCCACCTCACCACACTTGGGTTCATTTGTCTTTCCAAGGGCCTTTCAGTACATTAAACTAACCTAAACCTTCCTACACCGACATGTTTCTGGTGTCTGTTTCTTTGCTGTCAGGCACAATTTGTGGTTTACCCACGCTTCTTACGCCATTTTTAGGTGCTATAAAAGTTACACAGGAATTACACGCACGTGAATTCCCCACAGGGTGAATGCATAGGGAGGCATTTTATTACCAGAAGATCTGGGGTAACCAAGGTACAAGGTATGTAGGTAGCCTGGCACATCAGTATATTTCTTGACATACTGTATGTATATAATACACGAATGCAACAATCTGCGCAATCCCATTTCGTATGAGAACAGAAGAAGGTAATCAAAATAGTTTATATTACCGGCGCAAGCGAGCAAGACCAAATGTGTGTATTCTGCACCTGTTCCTACACAGGTTGCAATACGGGATGTTATTATTCTCGCTATTGAAGATTTGCCCATGTAGAGGCGCATTTAAAAAAGCGCGAAAACCCTCATCTTTTTTTACCCGATCTGCGCTTAACCTTGTTTCTATACTTTTAACACAAGTGGTGCACGACGAAAATCAAAACAATCAGCGTTGCATTGATTGATACGTGCAGTCTCTCGCGCGAAGCGCGCGAAATTTTCATTAAACTGGACCATATGCGCGCGAGTGCATGCTCTATAAGTAGATTTTATCAGCAGCAAAATCCACTGTTTACGCACGCCTGTCAGAACGGGTTACCCCAGAAATAAATACCTGTCACCTAAAACACTGATACTGGGGGTGGTTAAGCACCCTTTTTGTCTGAAAATGGTTGAGCACCAGGTGTCTGAGTAGCGTGGTACCCGTCCAATGCCCGACCCTGGAACAAGTTTTTGGAGCATGGGCAATTTCTGCGCACGATTCTTATCTCACGCGTGTTTTGTCTTGGGGGTGGTCCTGTCAAACGTTTTTGCGCAAACAAGCGTAAACGCAAAAACATGGGTGAATCCAGTCAGCCAGAAATAGCACCTAATTTATTATTGATGTTTCTTCTTTCAGGTTCACGCCTGAGAGAAAATAAAAGCCCTTATATGTCCATCTTTTCAGACAAGTGGATGAAAGCAAGCTGACTCATTTCACTGCCGAAAATTACCCCAAATTCAGTAAATTAGTCATCGGATCCTCCATATCATGGAGCTGAACACAGCTGCTCCAAGCTGCAGCAACTATAGTGGCTGTGGCACGTCAACGAACTGTTTCGAAGATGTTTCACCAAGAACTTCAGAATCACATGAACCATCAAGAATTCAGCAAGGGAGAACTGAATCAAGCAGTTTCAATTGCACCAAATGCCCGTCCATGTACAGTCTTTGCACCATCTACCTCGTTGTGCTGCTGATGTTTCAATCAGTGTGCACGGTGAACGCTCAAAACGAACTGCTCAGTGCCAGGTGTCAGGCAAAATGTCTCGCCAGATTCGAAAACAACGCCGAGGTTTGTGGATCTTGGTAGCTTTTTGTCAATTCCTTTCTTTTTATGCGATTTTTGTGCAACTTTACTCTCGATAAGCATAGTCAGCATTACCATCCAAGATCAGAAAGCCTAACAGCAACAACCAATAACAAGTCAGACATAACATAAGCACTTACGTATGCACACACGCTTGGGAAGCTTTCAAGGGAAAAGTTTCCGTTTTTCAACCACTGGCGGATGGGCTACATTTCCTGATCAGAAGCAAAGGGGGAAAATAAGTTAGCCCCACCGCACTTAACTTTAGTGCTTTCGTATGGCGTCCATTTTTTAGCTGTGAGCAGCTCCCGTTTATTCTAATGGATTTCCATATGTACGGGAAAATTGCATGGCATTATGCATGAAATACAGCTTTGTCTTTCAAACTTGTGCTTTTTTGCTGCCTTTATAAACAAATGGCTCACTGGAAAACACGGGGTCAGAATTCGAAGCAAAGCGCACGCCAACCTTGGCGAGCCCGTCACAACAAATAAGACCTAATCAGTGTGGTAGGCACATGATGTGATAATGAGCGCAAAATAGCGACACCTCATAAATCCTGCGCTTGGTTTTTTTTGCATTCGGTCACATTAGAGAGAGCCCATTTCATTTGGCGCTTTTTTTGTTGTGGAAACAAGCCATTTTCGATGCTTTTAAGGCTCGTTTCACTGCTGGTTCTGTCATTTGCTTTGGTGCATCCGAGGGTCGATGGGAATAATGGAAAACAAGTGTTGAAAAAGTTGTTTGAAGATGACCAAAACCGGTCCTGTTAATGTTCAGAACAGCACGATCGAAGATCACTACATTTCTCAAATAGCTTTTTATCTGCTTTGTGTTTCCGGGCCCTCAAATGCGCGTGAGAGCGGACTGTCCTTGTGAGACTGAGAACCCACTGTTGCCAGTATCAATCTCAAATTTGCTCAGTTCCCGTTCTCGGTCCAAATCTGACCACAAACAGCCCCGACGCAAACCAGGATCCCGATGGTGCACGTTATCACTGTTTCCAGTCCCGCTGTCACGCTTGATTACCGCTGAGGAACGGCTGTTTTACGCTATCTGTTCCGATTTTTTTCACTCTTTTTTCTGTCAGTACACGTTTCCTGGGATCTTTCTCAAACAGACACAAGAAATAATGTCTCAAAAATGGCATGCGCTGCCAAAACGCATAATTTCTGGTCCGACGATAGCACAAAGAAACGATAAAGCACCAACCACTGGCCTCAGGAGAGAGAAAAGCTGGAAATTCGGTCAATCTCCAACTATAGACACATTAACCAGACCAGATTTTTACATCTCATTTAGTCGAAATATACGTGAACAGGTCATAACAAAACAGCTAAACTGCCGTTTAATGAGTCTGTGAACTGCGTTGTGCACTAATGCACTGAAATAAAAGAGAAAATCACCACGCGCCCCGCAAAAATTGTAAAAATTCGCGATCGTGTAATTTGATTTTGCATTCGTTATTGATGCCGTTGTATTTTTATTGCCCACCAGGGGCGAGCTGCAGTTTTGGTTTCACAGTGTTTTCGTTACACGCACTTTACTACAGCTCAATTTTCAGGTTAAAAACTGACTTTTTTATTATTGTTTTAATGGTTTGTTTGGAGGATACCGGGGGTTTATGAGCTTGGAGCAAAACTGACTGGATGTGCGTTAGGATTCTAAATTTTCTGACTAATCACATTAAAAAGCAGCATTTGTTTGTCTCAAAACAATGAACAAAACGTCGTCTACGCAACAACTGAGCACAGAATAATTCCGTGAAAAAAAGTGTTTAAGGGGAATGTGCCACAAGCTAAAGTCGGCAGATTTCTTTTTGATGCGATTAGGTGTACAGGGGCAATCGTTTTACGCCTATCTGTTGCGCATAGCTAAAAGCGCCTTTCCGCTCGAGTGTAAAGGATAAAAATATCTCAAAGCTTATGTTCCTCATCAAAGTTGTATGTCTGATGCGATTTGTATAGATGCCGATGGATAGATAATTCCCACAACTATGCAAGGGTATAAGCATCCTCGTATGTTTGCATATATAACTCAATTAATGTTGAGGATGGAAACAACTGACTCCGCGTCGGTTTTATGGGAAGTTTTCCCATCTGATGGGCTGCTTACTGGCAGGGCAACAGTTGGTTTTTTGTTTATGTGAGTGCGGTTAGACCCTGTCCAGTTCACTCAACAGAAGATGGATCCCTTGGTCACCCATGGGCAGTCCGACACCACTATAACCAACAAACATCAGACTCTATGAAGTTCAAGAAAGTTCATCTCCACCGACAGAGTCAGAGCGCGGTGTCGGCAACTTTTCTTTACAAGACACACACAATAACAAACATCACATAAAAACCACCGCAAGAGTGTTTGCTGTCTTGTGGCCACTAGGGCCTGTCCAACCCATCATCGAAGCTTCAGCTCATCACCTAAAACAACAGTTGTCCTCTTGGCCACTCAAGACAGCCAACATGAGAACCATACCTCGAGAAACCCATCATTTTTTGACTGAAGAGGCTGTCGTTAGCTGCAGTCAGCTCAAGTTTCTTTCTTTGCAAATAACAAGATGTGTCAATTAACGGGGGCAGCCAGCTCGCTGTAAACGTTCAGCAAAGATCTGGCCTTTGTGATAAATGTTCGTTGTAAGCAGGCCATCTAAGCTGCACAACATCGTTAAGCATAAGCATCCACGGTGTTAAACTCATCTATATTCTTAAGGTAACTTGCATACTGGCCACGTATGTTCAACAGCCAATCAGCGCGCGAGAATTTGTTCTTTGTTCTCTGAGAGAACGAAGTATAGTTAGGCCTTTAAAACGCATACTGCCTGAATAACAAAAACAACGTTTGCTTTCTAAATGGAGCCTAAGACAGCCGGTTGGTTATAAATGAGAGGTTCGAAGAAGCAGGATCTTTGACTCACTTAGTGATGATTTATTCATTCGGCTTGTCGACAAGTTATCATCTACCGTAGTCGGCCATATAAAGACGTCGGACAGCCAATGAGCATTCATCTTTTAGGGAGCAAAGTTCAAAACTTGTTGCATTGCAAAATCTCTGAAGGGGACGTGCCATTGTTTTGACGCTGCATGAGTTTACGATTGCGTTCCCGCGGGGCTACTTGAACTCAAACACAAGACTAGAGAACCAAACACATGAAACATGAAAGAAAAACACAATGCTCGTTTACATAGGCACTCAAAGTAACAACCAGTGTTTAGCCAGTCAAACACAGAAGCCGCCTCAGTTTCAAAAGCAAGTTGTATTCTTTCACGATGTCCTTTGTTGTTTTGTTCATTCCGGAAACTGAAAAGAACCGGGACACTGTCACAGTCGGCTTATAAAGCCACTTTTACCGAAAGCAGCCGAAAGCCGACAACAAAAATACTCCCCGCGTGCAGCAAGCAGCGACGCGCACCTCAGGAGGTTATTGTACTCTGAATATTCTATTGTTTACCATACACCTTTTAGCACCCAATCATCACAATGCACCAAGCCAAAGATAAAAAGGTGCGAAAACACATGTCCGTGTCACATGGATTTGCGGGGGGCTATTTTGCGCGATCAAAGTCCAAACAGTGTGTCCAACCGACACGTTGTCGTGATGGGTGATTAGAGTGACCTTGCTTGTCCGTCACTTGTCTGTCACACACGCGCGCGCATGGTCATTTTCACTTTCGGAATTTCCACAAATAGTCTTGGTGGCGGCGAGGTTATTCATGTTTGGCTTGCGGTATCTCACTGCCCCTTCTAAGCTTTCGGGTGAAACCGGAAACCCGGCGACACTCTCAGTCAGCTCGTGATCAAGCAGCAAAGCCTTGAAATTAGGGGGCGGGCATCTTCAAGTTCTTTGGGTTCAAAGACGTTTCTTTCCAAATGAATGTAATGCAAATTAGAGTATAGAAAGGGGATAGAACCTGAAAATCTGCGTCATGTTTGCACCAAAACCGCAAGCGCACATAAACAATGTTTATCACATTTACACATAGTCCAACAATTTTACACTTAGGCGTTCATGGCCACTTTCATGCCTCATCATGACCGCTATTATGACATAAAGTCGACGTCACAAACAAAATCTATTGGCGGCAGTTAAACGTAGCCAAAGGGCACGTCACCCAGCACTGAACTGACCGGACCACCAAAGATGCACAGAGACCCAACGTCTACATGTTTACCATTTTATCAGCGCTGATAAATCTTTTCGGGGCTGGTGACCAAGGCAGACAGTGGCGGCCATAAAGGCCAATCCATTTTTGGGTCAGTTGCGTTGTTGGTACCTAACGGACAAGGACCCACATCGTAGGTAGTTGTGGTGTGAGTAGCAAGTCATCAATCATGATCATCTCGCAATATGGGGGTCCATTTGTAGTTCAGAGAACGCAAGGATGACACCCCAAACTTCACCGACACGACTAGTCCACTCATTGTGTTATCAATTTGCCACAAGGTTATCAGCCCAATTTTGTAACTTTCCTGTTTATATGCCCTGCCCACGGCCCCAGGCGCTACCAGTAGATTGAGTGTGATGTAACGGTAGAACTTTGCGTGTTATTATAGAGAAAACGCCATTTGTTTCCTCTTCCTTGGGGTTCTTGAGCTGTATACATATATCGTGAGAACCCAAAATGGAACTTTGTGGTCCAACGTCAGAGCAAGGGTCACTCTGCCTCACTGATTGAGCGTTTTTCTATTCATGTCACAGTGCCTAATGGGTGACATATTTCGTTTGGTGTCCATTCTCTTATCTGCAACACCCATCCTTCTCACTTTGTCATGTCCGCGGCGAATTCCGGGACTGAATTCTGAATGCAAATGGATCCGTCCAATTATTCACGGATTAATGTGGAATAAAGCGACCCCCACCGACGCATACACACATGGGCATGTGGTCAAGGGTTATGGCATGACCCCTTTAAAAGCATGCACGCATCTATGGAATGCACATGCGTCTATTATGAATGTTTCAAGTGTTTTGCGTAATCTTCATTGAATGAAACAATAGGATGGGTGCATTTTCACACAAACGCATTTTTTTCTGGGCTTCTTTATTTTTTTGGCTTGGAAAGGCCCCAGGGCGCAACGGTGGACACCACGAGGATTAGGGCCCCACCTGTGTTGAAGTGGTTGGTCCTTGTCAGCTTTGCACTTGTAGAGCTTCGTTTTTCTCTTCCTTTTTCTTACAAAAAGAAAATCCTTTGCGCAAACATATGAAAGGGATCATAAACCACTTTGCTAACGCTTCGGTAATAACACCATTTGCGCTTCAGCTGTGCGAAAGGAGGTTCAATGTGTGTCGGGGTATCGCACAAAAACAACTCAGTGCAAATAACAAAGAAAATACACCGACACGATATTATTACACGAGAAGGAAAACTGCCGCGTCAAGAAATATATGAGGAGCTAGACATAAAATAATAGAAAAATAAATATAAATAACATAAATAATCCCCATATAATATTACGTGAGACAGAAGGCGTGCTCATTATTACACACGTTCCGAGCTAAAAACTGTTTTATTGGGTTTGTGGCGCGCTCCCCTCAAAAAATCTTTTTTGCTGGTGCCGGGGATTTTACGGTCACTGCGTAGTGCCGCGTCAATTATGATTTTATTGGCGGTTATTATGCCTTTGGGACCATATGGTTAGGCCATTTATGGATTCATATGCTACAGAAAAGGGGTACCTGGGATGGTCATGCATCATGGATGCTACAATTAAGCCAAAATGGGGGCGGATGGGCAGATTAGCACATTTGAGCCACAAAAATATCAAGCAAAATCAAAAAACACAGGTTTTCTTTTAAAATTTCTTTCATTTTTCAGGACAAAGGAATCTCCAGACGTCAGCTGAAGCATCAGATCATTTCGCTGTGCAAGAACGATGTCAACTGCAGTTCGGTGAGTATTGGCTGTTTGCGTTTTCTTTTTGGTCAGTATTCGTTTTTTCGTCAAATGAAGGATGCTTAATCCAAAAAAAATCAGTAATGATAACCTCGCGGTGTACATAAATGTGTAATTGTGTGTGTTCATTGTCGTCCAATTATGGCCACTAGACCAAGTCCAAATAATGGACCTCCCCTTGTGGAAAAGTGATTATGAGAGTGACCTCCACTTCAGTTCAAGGATGTTGTATACCAAAATTTGCTGTGTGAATGTGTAGTTTTTTGTACACTAAAGTGTTGTTCTTGTGCGTATTTGTGGTCAGTCACTCATTGTGATTGGGATTTGCGGTATGACATGGCGTGGCTTGGGATTCAGATATACCACAAATGTGTTTAAGGAGAGTCTAACCTTGTTTACTCTTTGGCTCTGAGTACATTATGAACGCGAAAGTGTTGTTCATCATTGGTGCTACTACATGTGTTCAAACTCAATCGGTCAACAAAATATATGGGAAGGGAGACCATTGTTGAAGCCTGTGTTTTCAAGCAGAGACATAACTCAATCTGCTCAGATTTCCCCATGTATTTTACTATGTGTACATAGTGTACTATGCTGGATGCACGTTTGCAACACATGTACATAGTTTATTTGTATATCTGTAATCTAGTGTTCCCACTTGTGTACTATCAAGCACACCCACCGTGGTAGCTGATTGACTATCAAGTTACCGAACACGTGCAAAAGTCAAGGGGCCAAAAAAATTGTGAGTGATTTGTCCCTGATTTAGGGGCATTGCGCTCATCAATCTTGTGAATCTCTCTCTGTGTGTTATGCTAGTTCGTAAGGACAATTTGTCACAAAAAATGAGCTGTTGGGAAAAAATTATGCTCACATAAAAAACCGAAGAACTGCCGGTACCAGCCTGAGATTAAGCCCGACGTTACTCCAAGTCCAGACACTTGTATCAACTCGGGCTATCACAGAAAGCCAAAAACAAGCTACAAAATCCGAAACGGCTTTATGCCCAAGGGAAGTTGCACTATTGAATCCAGTTATTTTTTAATTTAGATAAAGGCACGCACTTTCGTTCTGCACACTCTTTAGAGTCATGAACGCTTGTGATTGCGACTAAAACTGGTGTATCGCTGGCAATGGCCCTTTGAGCCATTAGCACGCTGTGGGTGACTTAGCACAACCTGGTACCCTTATGGCAGGCCGAATGCAGCTACATAAATGGAATAAACTCATGTCACGTAGCTATGTATGTAGTTAGCACTGCGTTTGAAATGGAGAATTTTGAAAGAGACGGAATCTGAATGCAAAAAGCATTCGAATCCCCCTGAACAATCAGGGCAAGATGTAACTTTAAAGAGATCGAAGAACTACAGTATAGCCCCGGATGTCTAATGGAGCATGAAGCGTGAACGCGGTCAATCGTGGTGGGGGTTCCGGGCTTCGCGGATTTTTTTATATTCCAGAACAGATTCTGCTCTGATGAACTTCAAACAAATTAACCGCGTCACTGCGTTTTCTTGTGTCTGAAAAAAGTTGCGTAAAACGTGACGGACAGGGGACGCGACATGAAACGTTTTCCGTTCTTTTCTTTTTTATTTTTGTTCAATAAATATTGAATCATCAGCCCCAGATTTGCCAGCGCATTACCTAACCAACAATAATAAAACTCATCATCAGATTTGGAATTGCGAATACAAAAGAGGGTCTCTGAATCAATATTTTGGCACAATCTCAGGTACATATACATATACTGTACCTCAGAGCGGCACAATTTACCAAACATCAGTGTAAATTGTATATTGTAATGCATGACAAAAGATGCCAAAATGTGTCACCATTGTAAACACTCGTAAAACATCATGATCCGACCGAAAATGGTTACAGTCCAGAAATCTCAGAGAGGCAGAGGGCCCGTGTTTTGTTTGTTTTGAGTCTTGCCAACACACATTTTGTGATTTGACCGTCTTTTTGAATACGTCACACGCTGCCAGAAAATTTCAGATTATAGTTTTTTTTAAAAAGGGGGCGGTAACACCTGTGGTGGGCGCAGCTGCCGTTTCCTGGGAAAGGTGCCATTATTGAACCGGTGGTATCCTAAATTATTGGGTTAAAAGGCACACGTACATGGTTCCTTGGATAAACATAAATTACGGTGCTTGAATGCTTGATAAAAGACCAGTCATAATTTATTCCAAATTTCTTAATCTCTTTGAACCCTGAATACGTAACCCAAAACGTGCTAATCCGCAAGCGAAAAACAGCCACGGGGTTATATCTTGATGCACCCTCAAGATTTTTTTGGATATCCCTGCTCCTAAGGGGGATTAACACCACCAAGGGGAGGAAAAAAGGTATAAGGTGCCATTTATTTACACAATATGGCCAGGTTTAAGGGTCATTCCGTTCACAAAAGACGTTCGTCCCGGTCTTTAGAAATACGGCTCAAAGCATATTTACACTCTGTCTCATAAATGAAACATATTTGAAGTGCGTGCGCGCACTTGCATGTTTCGTTCTTTTCCTTTGCCAAATACTATACAAAAGGTGAGAACTTTCGCTTTGCGTCAACAAAAGAGAAGGAGGAAAGGATAAGCTCCGAGAAAAGAAGCGTATTGGAAGAAACTAAACCTGAAAAGATGGACACGAATTACCCTGAGCCTTCAAGGATGGGATACAAAATTCACATGCTTGATGTTTAGTTTTGTTCCATTTCAAGAAATGTCAATCACATTCAGATGTGAGGTGCACGCAGATTTTTCTTATCTCCGATCTCGGCGCTTGTTGTGTCTATTGATGATTACACTTCGCACGTGCGTTGTTGTTGTGTAAACACAGACAGGCTCTCCTATCCTTGTGCACTCAGGGTGGGCACACTGGCATCAAAAGTTCCAAGTGTCTGTTCTCAAGTTCTAGAACTTCAGAACCAAATCCATTCAGATCGGACCACTTTGGTGCTTCGAAATTTGGCGCGCGAAAGGTCTGTTCGCAGGAAACAATCATCGAACCTCGATGTAAAAAGAAGTGCTTGTTCTTTAGCATATCTTGTTTTGTCCTTGTGTTTGGGCGGGGAACCTTGACCTGATGGGGCTGGGCGGGCTGGCTGCGAGACTATCATCTTTTTGTCACCGGAATTACGTCTAATTTTGTAATTATTTACTTTTGTTCTTGAAGAGTACAACAATTGCATTGCACTATGTAAGGGGTTTCGTAAAATACCGAAGCCAAAATGTACGGAATTTATCGCAAAACAAAGTCATATTTCACGTTTTACCACTGCGTGCGGTCTGCAAATGTACCGCTGACCCACTGGTCAAAATAACGTTTTTCACGTGAATTTTGCGCTGGACAAGAATTACTCGTGCTTCTGGTTGTTATTTATAGACATTGGCTGTTGTATGTGGCGCTTCATGCAATGTCGGTTCAAAGGAAATGTACCATAGCAGGCTAGGTATACATTTCTCTGCAAAAAAGTGCATGTTCGAAGTACGGTTACGGTGAATCAAACGAAGTGACAACTTTCCGAGAAACAGAACATTGCATAAAATGTTTGTATCGAAAAACCGAAGAAAAATGTGCGCAAAAATAATGGAAAATGCGCATTTTTTCGAAGTTGAAGTGGGGGCGCAATTACATGCCGTTCGAGCTCTCGTTCGTTGTGCTGATACGTTTTTCGTAACATACATCAAGCCTTGAAGTGCCAGAATAAAGTGAGGCGTACATATGTGTGCTATATGTAGTGATGTACATTTTGTTGAATGTTTGTTGTGATGCCGATGTTTTGATCAAAGTTGCTTTGTGCCGCTCAAACCCCATGCAAGAGCAATCTGGGGAATGGCAGTGATGCGTGAAATTGTGTGCAAATGGCTTGTTTTGATACGACAGTGATGTTACATATATGGTATACAAATCGAAGTAAAACTTCTGAAACCTTCGAAATTCGTTGGAAGCTCAGTTTTCGTGAATCCTACAAAACACGCAACGCAAATAAACACGTTCGAAATCAAACGACCACTGATTTACAGCTGTGATTGTTTGTTTGTTTTGCGAACCCCAGTCCCATCGGTCTGTGTGGACAATAAAAAAAGTCCTCCGCTCAACATATTTTTCTGATCGCGCGACGAGGTTTGCGTGACCATAAATTTCTGCCGGGTCCGGCGTCCGGATGTTTGAGGTCATAAATGTGGGCATACATTGTGTGTGTGTGTGTCCATGTGGACTGGAATCAGAAACTCGGAATTAGACTTTTTATCTCTCATTATTTGCAACAAAGAGCCTGTTGGCTGCACATAAACAGGACTCTGTCATGATAGGGACCGGTTATGCTGGATAAACGCAATGCGGTGAGAAGAACAAAGCCGAAAGCCCGCCATGTTTCAATAATTTTGGTCCGAATCAAGCCCGTTTATCTGGTAATTACTGGGCAAATGGGCTTGGCACGGTCGTAAAATTTGACTCGCTAATTTACTCGATATTAATTTTTGGCGCATCAGTTGGCTCCATGAGATCGGGACCTAAAAACTATGTTGTTGTGGCTGATAAGATTTGGACCAATCAATTTTTGAAGATAATACGGAAGATGATGGCGGCGCTTGTCCCATAATTTATACTCATTTGTAAGCATTTTGCAACAGGCTCCAGATTAGATCCACAGGTGCACTTATGCTATGCACTACAGCACCTACAAGACTGACTTTCTGACCTGAAAGCCCCACCTTCCGTTGATATTTTCCCAAGCATTATTTCATTGTATCCCGCAATTTGTGCGTGTTGCGGCTCAAATATCCGCTAATTCGTAACGAGCGTGTCCATTTGCTCCTTAGCCCAAAAAAGGCTCATATTAAAAGCCTGAAACAATGACCACAGGCATACGCAATAATGTCTGCTGACCAGCATAACCCAATAAAGTGGTGCACCAGCGGCTTTAATGGGACACTAGAAGCTCCCTGGGGCTCATTTTGGAGACCATTATGTCCGCTTATTAGATTGTGGGGTGGGGCACACTTGCATGCGGGGTTCAAGTGGTTTGCGGGATAAATAATGAACCCCCATATCCGGATTTTGGGCATCAGAATGCGATTCGTGCGTGATCTTTCGGACATGAAGAGACCCAAGAATGTACAGTACATTATGCCTGTGCACTCTCAGATTCAGATTTTTTCGCATGGTTGTAGTGCACGCTGGTATGACTATTTTTATGAATTGCGTGTTCAGTGCGTGCTTCAGTAGTATTATGTCTCGGTGGGGGATCTGCTGTTTTTGTTTGGTTGTTGATTATCGTGAGATTGAAATCTGGAGGTGAAGGGGAAATGGAAGTTTGGCAGAACAGTGCAGATCCGACGTGGTTTGCCCCGTTTCGCTTTTCCTCCGGCAGCGGTGGTGCAACGGGTCATCGTCGGTGCAACACACACTGCAACCAACTGATCAGTATCAGTTGTGGCAAAGCAGAAGCACGTTAAAAAAATTTTTCAAAAAAATGATTTTTTTATTTTCAGTGCGCGATCCCGTGCCGCGAGCCACACGAGAGCGCTGGTCACTGTTTGGACGTGTATTGCAAGGTGAGATTTTTCTTCACTTTTTTAGTTTCACAAAGTTTTTTTTGGCAGTTCATATCGTTGTGTGTGTGTCTGTTTCAGGACAATTTTCCCCCATACTCCATCAAAAAGTAATGCCATGTATTCAAAGTTCAAACAGATTCGCACACGTGTTCCGTTACTAAAAACCGCACAACATAATGATGGAATTAACCGCATAAGAGTAGCTATACATGTACATAGTAACTTTTACTACTGTAGCAGTATCACTATGATACAGCGAAATACACATGTGGTTCTGCCCTGTTTACTTTGATCAAATTCAATCTGAATTGTTCGGGTCAGAAAATGATTCAGCATCGCTTTATATTGATTTGCAACCCAATAACTGTCTTGCACTGAGCAGCACAAGCAAGGCAATACAGCTAGACGCATTTCAAGCCTAATTTCGAAACCGTATAAAATTTGTATTCCTTGTTCCTGTGTGCCATACACACGGATACAAGTCAAACGCCACGACGGAAATTCGGTTGACACCGAGATACACGGTCAAAATAAGGAGGGGTGGGTGGGTTGTGGGGGAGCAAGGGGATTAGACGTAAGACGTCCCTTTCAAACTGTTTTCATAGACAGGCGGTGCACCAGGTCATCGTCAGTGCACAATCGACAACCGCAGCTAGAGCGTAGTGTTCTGCTAGTGTCAATACTGCTGTATATCACCTTGCCACGTCAGGCAAAAACCGTCTTTCAATTCTATATTATTATAAAACGTGTTCTACCCCCAAGCACTATAATGGAACACTTAGAAGCGCGTGACACCTTTGACAAGGCTTCAATTCTTACAATCCTAAATTGCATTTATGTATGTATCTCCGCCACTTTCACACGTCTCGCACGAACACTTTTCGGACTCGTGCGCCTTTTATTTGAGTAATGTTCCGCCGTGCAGGGTTAAAATTGGAAATTCTTTGCGAGTCAATTTATGTGTTCAATGTTCTGTATGCAGTAGTACACCTTGTACTACAATCGTTTAAGAAAATTTGACAAAGCTGAGCCTACAGTAGAAGGTTTTTCGTTCAGAAAGGGAAAGGGCACATTTTTGTGGTGGAAGTCTAATGCAAACGCAATTTTTGAACATTCTTCGTCTTCAACAAAATTTGCCACATGTGCTGAACACGAAAATGCCGCCCAAATTTCATAATTTTACTCAATTTGCAAAATGCAAACTCATTAGGAGTCCCAAAACTTGCGCAAATGTGACTTCAGTTGGGACGCCGCAAGAACGGTCCAATTTGGGATTCTGCATTCAATTGAACTTGTAGAAAATGGTCAAAAACTTATCAATGCGACATGTTTTCGACCAACAGTACAATGCAGGCACATTCAGTCCGTAAATCTACTTAGTGGTCAGTCAAACCCCGCCCGTCTATTTTTGACTTCAAGACACGTGGACAATTCAATAAAAACGCCAAAAGCACACATACGCGCACAAAGCAAAGCGGCACTAAATCCCGTAGAATTGGCAATATTTTGCACTCGCGCGGACCCAAACATCTCACTCACGTTAGGAAGCAAGGGGAAGTGAATTTGAATCTTTCACATTGAGCTTTCGTACGAATTGGTCTTTTGATGGTGGGGAAGTTGTCAAAAAGAGGTGAACCCGCCGAACCAAATCAGACAAAATCTGCGGCAAGGAAAAGCAACGCAAATTCAGCATTTTTTATTCATTTTCTTTTCAGGATGCCTCATCCAAGTTGGACTGCTACAATTCGTGTCAGTTCATGAAGGACATCTATGCCGAGAAGCCGGGTACCTGTCCGAAACCGAAACTTGGATCGGAAGCCGAGGTCGGCCGAGTTTCCCTTTGTGATTCAGGGTGTGTATCTGCTCCATTTTCAAAATTGCACCAAATTTCCATTTCAACATTCAAGCGAAATTCTCATGTTCCCGTATGCACACACACAAAGTGAAACAATATATCGCTTGTTCGTGACCGTCTTAGCAATCAATTAGAGCGCTCGGAACAGGCCTGAACCGGAAATCACGAGCTTTTGGACGTCAGACAAGACCCCCGGTCACAGTAAGCCCCGTAGTGGTGTTGGTTCAGGTACCGTTGTGGTTCCGGATCTAAATTCCTGATCGCAGAAAGGGACAGGAACTGAACTGGCATTCTCTGGTAATAAATTTCTGACACTGTCGGTGTTCGTCTTTATTTACACTATTGCGAAATTTGCATATATTCGCGCGCGCTCTTGTGTTCTCTGAGGCTACAAATCCAAAGGAATCCGCTTAATATTGTCACATTAGCACGTGTACGGCTCTTGCGTTTTGTGGAACACAAATGGAGACAAGCTGAACACGCTTGTGGATTTGCGGGTACCGTCTTCAACTGGGTAGGCCCACATCACATGTTGGCTTGCGGTCATATTTCCCAGGCACCCAACATTTCAATGTCTTATATAGGAGCATGACAGCATACTCAGTTGTGCAGCATGGATGAAGCGTTGTAAATGAAAGGGAACTATCCCAGGTGTGAAAGCTGAATCAGAACTTTGATCAAGTCAAGTCTCAAATACACTGCGCGGGTGCAAGACGCGACAAAAACATGAAACTTCTTTCCGTAACCAACATCGGTTAAACGTGATAAATTGAGTATACCATGCCTACAGTAACCCACCTTTGCCATTCAGGAATGTGTGGTGTCGTGTCAACGCGATGGTGACTGTCCCCAGGCGCAGAAATGTTGTGCAAATGGCTGTGGTCGCTCGTGTGCACCACCAAGTGCATATGAAAGGAACAAGCTGCTGCCGAGACCTGTCGAAATTGCGGTGCGGTTGTTTTTATATTGAATTTTTTTTGGAATAACAGATTATAAGTCAGTGTAGCCGTGTGAACCTTGCAGTGGATCTTTTTGTCAGCTTTTTGCCTTTTTTTAGTCCTGTCGCCAATCACTTTGGTAAATATTGAATAGATGTACGTCTCCGGGGAATGCTCTTAAAGGCCTAATTTTTTTTTTTTTTTTTGAAAGAATTTTGCCGGTGTTTTTTGTCCGTGTGTTTTAGCTAGCGCGGGAGTTTTTTTTTTGTTCTCTGAGAGAACGAAGTATAGTTAGGCCTTAACGGTGACCGAAATTCCTTATTTCCGATAGTGTCACCATAAAGAGAACAGACAGTGAGAAAATAATCACCAAATATGAATGAACAAACATTTTAAAAAGCAACGCCACAATTATAATTCCAAAAAAACCATCCGCATTTTCTGCAGGCGACCGAACGTAAACGCGGCCGATCGGCGATCGTTCGTTGGGAAATGAAACGCCTGATCGCGGAGCACAAACGCACATACAGTAATTTGTACATCGTACAGTGGAAATGGGGTGTGCGCTCAACTGGCACCGGATGGACTAGATGGCAGACCATTAGTGTGGTTAGTACTGTAGCATTGAATTAATTGATTTAGAATTATATTTTTAAAATTAGATTTAGATATTTTATCAATTATTTGCAGCGCAACAAACACTACGCCATTCTGAAACATCTGCTGTCGCCCGGTCGCTACTACAAATTCCGTGTGGCCTCCGTGAATCAACATGGAAGTTTGGGCTTCTCGGCCGAAAGTGATCCGCCGTTCAAACTGTCGAAGGGTTAATTCACAAAGCACGAGAAAAAGTTTTTAAAAACGAAATAATAATAATAATAATAAAATTATTTCCAGACCCAAAAGCACCGAAACAACCTCGAAATCTGGCAGCCGGCCGCCGCGAGTTGTCCGGCGACGGCAACACGGTTATTCAGGAACTACACTGGTCGGCGCCCTACAGTGATCTGCCGATCGTGAATTATCAGGTCAGCGGAGGAAGATTGTTAAAATTGAGACAATTATTAGAAATGCAAAATAAACGCGCTATACGTATTTCCTCAACAAATATTATTTGCAGATCTCCTGGGCACTGGTCGAGCTCGAGGCCAACGGCACCATTGAGGACTGGCAGTCGGACATGCCCTCGTCGGATAGGGCCAGGTCGAAATCCGAATCCGGCCACAATCGACGCGATTCGGAGTCGTTCGATCCGGATAGATCGGATTTTGATGATGGCTATTGGTCGGAGATCATTTCGGCCGATCGGACATCGATTCAGTTGAAGGCGCTCGAACGCGACAAGACCTATTTGGTTGAGGTCGGTTGGGTGACTGCCTTGATGAATCAGGGAAAATCTGAACTTGCCACAAATTTTCGAAAACTTATATTGTAATTCATTCACTCAGGTTCACGCAATCGTGCAAACGGAGAACTCGGAGATGGAAGGTGACAAGGCGGTGATCTACGTGCTAACCAATGCCGATTCATCGGAGATGACCCGAACTCTGCCCACTGAACTGCCTGGTCACCTGGTACCGGTGGCGTACGTGACCACATCAGTGCAACCCCCTCAGTCGACAAAGGAACTGACAGAACCCTTGCCCACAACCAAGGTTCCCGTACCCGTTGTAGAAGCTGGCCTGAAACAACAAGGAGAAAGTAAGAACGCAAAGCTGGCGACTGCTGTGGTGATCAAACTGGGCAACGCCCGTGTGCACAAACCGTACTTTCACAATGGGCTGTTGAAGGCACAGATCATTTGGAATATTATGAAAGGTCAGTTGATTGTCAATCATCAGTTGCCTTGAAATTCGCACCATTTTGGATACTAAAAAGAAGAGAAAATGAAAATAAAAACTTTTAGATTCCGCGTCCATCGCCGATTTGGACCTGATGTTCAAGGTGACCTGGTGGCCGACCGTGTGTCTGGGTGGAACAAGTGGACCGCAGGAGCTGGCCGTTACCAAACCCTTGAGTGCTAACACCAGGGTGAGTTAAAAAATTCAAATCTTTTTTTCATTTGCACCTTCCCAATACGAAATCTTACTTTCAGGTCACCCAGTACGAGTTGTACGACCTGCAGTTCTCCTGCCATTACATGGCTAACGTGACGCCGATGGTCAACGGTGCACCAACGCCGCACAACGCCACCATACATATCAACTTTGAAACATCATCTTGTCCGGAGACACCCGTGGAGGGTGATGTTACACCGACGTGTCCCACGACACGTGAGTTTTGAGTTTATATTTATTGAAGTCAACAATAATCCAAGTCGAACTTCTTGTCTGAACCCGGTTCCTTTTAATTCCAGCTCCCAACGTCCCCTCGCCGGCCCGCAACCTTCACTGCACGATTGCATCGAAGCCGGTGATTGAATCAAGAATTCGCCGCAGTCAGACCAAACCGGGCTCAGATCCGGACCTGAACACCTGGGCTGAGACCGACAAGAACTACACGGCCACGTGTGTCTGGGACGTGCCATTGTCATCCGAAGGACTTATGGTCTATCGTGTGATCACAGGTATGCACATATTCACATGATGATTTTCTCTTTCATTTCGAAAAATACAAAGCATTGCGTTGGTGATGTCCACTTTCATTGTAGTACTTAAAGGACTATATGCTATGATGATTTTCTCTTTCATTGTATTTAAGCCAAAAATAAAGCTTCCTTGCAAATTCAGGCCAGAAAATGCGTCACGATTTCGGCATGTCGAACGTACAGCCGTTTCCGAGTCTCGATCGCAACACGGTGTTGATTCGAATGCACCAACCGAACGAACGATCAACCGAGATGCATTCGCTACAGCCGAACACCGAATACGTGGTGCAGGTGCAGCCGATATCCGGCACCGGCATTGGACCCGCTGTGCATCAGACGTTCAGAATCGCGCCCAGCGAAGGTGAATTTTGGTGTGACCGATCAGAAAAAAATTGGGCGTTTTTGTAAAACTCTCATCTTTATTTGCATGAAATATCCATTTTTATTTTGCATATTAACTCTCTTGATTTCCAGGCTCTCAACCCCCGGACCTCAGTTCGGACACCGCCGACATCCACTACCGAACACGATTGGAGTCCGATCCCGGTTACATACAAGAGCTCGGATCCAGGGGCTACAGTGAGGAGGGTGCGCCCCACCACATTGTCAACGAACAAGTATATTCGAAAGCACCCAATCTGAGGCATAGTGGGTGCTCAATGGCCTATTTCTTCACATTTCTCGCTGTCTTGTATTCGTGGTGTAGGTTTTGACAGAAATGAGTTTTGCGTTGTTCGTAACATTTGGTAATTTTTAGTCATTGTACAGCTGTGTAAGTCATGCGATTTGAAAATATTTGCTAATCGATTCGATATTTCTATAAAATTCCAGAATATTCGCTATTATACATACAGTGCTTTATCATCTTTTAATATACAGTATGTAATGTACCCCTTATTTGTTTTTGCTACTGTTTAAGACTTTTGGCACCACCCTAATTTTTTAGCGACTAAACGAACAATATAATGTGCTACATTGCTACCGTCGACATACACAAAGGCTGTGATACTAATGGTATTTGAAATTGTATTTATTTAGGTACAGGTGTATCCTTTTCTTCAAACGTAACAACCGGCATAATGTTCGCTGTCATTTAACGTAAATTCCGTTTTGGAAGATCTTACTAAACTGCGTGGTGCTAGAATGCAGGAATTTTTTTGTGTGATTAATCGTGTAAGTTTATGCTGAAAACGAAAAAAATTAAATCCATGAGATTGGGGCATTGCTGAATTTCTATTCATCGAAATATTACAGCATTTACACAGCACAAAAAAAGACAAAGGACCCGTAAACTCTGATAAACATTTACAATTTTCGATATAAGAAATGCAGAATGACATTTGAAAATCTGATGCACAAAATATAAATGCTGAGCAAAAATTAGTTATCTATACCACTAAAACAGGAAGACGTACCCTATGTGTGTGTGTGTGGCCCCCTCCCTCGGGGGCACGGTTCAGTTTTCACGGGTAGCTTTGGGTATTCTAACGGGTCTTCGGGGGGGGGGGGTAGCACGGCACGGGCGCGGCGCTGTAGCCGGGCCGTAGGCACGGGTCCCGTCTAGTTATAAATTACACTTGAACGTGACCGTTGTCCAACTGTTTGCTGTTCGATTTCTCCGCCCCTTCTCCAATGTCATTGTCAAAAATCTTCATTTCCGTAAGTTCCAAGTCGGACTGATTGTTATTTTCGGATAGTTCCCGGGACGTGGGCACATCCCTGGTCGGGTCGGGCGTTGATCCGTCGTCTCGACTTCGTCTTCGTTTCGACCTGCCATACCTGGCAGCCTGTCTCTGTAAAAGTTGGCAATTTTGACGTGGATGAAAACAAAATCATAATGTCAAGAACCATATACAACCTGCTCGCTATCGACCCTTATCCATCGATGACACGTGTGCAGTATGTTGTACTCGATCGCGTGCACGCCGGCGGCCGCGATGAATAGCAACACGGCGAATATGGATATGACGAATACGACTGTGAATGGAATGAAGGAGAAAATTTCGACGATGAACTTGTGCTGTCGATTTTCAGTCGCCTCTAAGCTCCTCACAATATACAAATGCAGGTTCAGGGTCAGGCCCCGTCACAGGCTGCTTCGCGTGGAGGCAGGCAAGCAGGCCTAGGCGCCTGGATGCACCTCCATGCTGAGGGCATGTCAAAAATCGCCTCTGGTGTACTGTGTTTTCAACCACTTTGCTGATTCGTTGCCGACAATCTTGATTTCAACTTCAAATGCACCAACCAGCGTCCGGCAGTTCCACCTGGAACCAAGCAACGAGCCTGCGAACGTTGTGCATGTCGCCGAATAGCACTACCACTGTGTAGCCGATACTGGCCACCAGCAGCAGCGCGACGCCGAATGCCTGATGATTGTACACGTAGAATTATGAAGCTGCGTGAAAATTTCTTTGCATTCACTTGGCAAAGTACCTAAATATGTCTACGGTCATTACAAGCCCAGTCACCCACCACCAACCAGCCGCTCAGGATGGCCAGATTTTCACTTGTTCGCAAAAACAGCAGTTAGAAAGAATACTAAATCACCGATCCTCCTCACCAAGCTCAACATGGCCGGTTCGAGGAAGTAGTGTCTGCGTTTGTACAGCCCCGCGATGGCCAACGATGCGACACCAGCCATCACACAATCGAGTCCGGTGTAGATGGAGATATACGCGTGTGTGGCGACGGCACATGACAGATGCACAAGGGAGATCAGAAGATACGCGAACGCGATTAGGTAGGATGCGGTCTGCAAATGAAGGTTGGGGACTCAGTATTGCTGACGATGACCTGGTGCACCGTTCATCTGGTCACAAGATGTTCGTAAATTATTGTAGTTATGTCTGTTCTAAGCGAGACAATGAAAATTCGACGACCTTGACGTGAACGAGCCCGTTGCACAGATGGAAATTCTCCGGTTGTTGACTGCAGGAGAATGGATTTGACGGTAGTGATAACATCGTTCGTGAGCTGGGAACCATAAAAATAGCTTTGCTACCTAAAACCAATATACTGATTTTCGAAAACCACGAGATGGTATAACAGCGCCACGTGTTGAGCTTCATCACATGAGCTTATGACACACAGTCAAAAGTTTCCGTGATTTTCAAAAGCAGAAATCAAGACGCAGTAATACGTATGTACGTACATACGTCGAAAAACGTTCGCGCATGTCAAAAAGAAGCCTACCAACTTCATACAAGCTAGTATGTAGCTATTCATATCCCTCAAGTGTCACTTTGTTATCATGAACATGAACTGTCAAACAAGCCCCGCAGCGCAGCAGAGTGATCGAAAACAGCTGCCCACGCGGGCCACAAAATCTAATAATTCTTGATGGCCTGTTGCTTGCCCACCACACACAAGTCAGTGACATGGAGTCGCACGAAGACTGAGGCAGTTTTCTTTTTAGCAAAGTGGGCATGTCATACAGTCTGCCGTGTTTAAAGCGAATCAATAAGGCAAAACGACCCCAGATATTACACCTACGATCCCGTGACCCGAGGAAACAAGACGTCGGGTACATTCAGAACCTAATGTAGTCTAACCTAACCTAATCTTAGTCTAGCCTAACCAGCACATAAGGATTTAGTATGAAAAGGACAGACTGTACACATGTACTTCAGGAGTTCCATGTGCTACCCAGGGGTAGAACATAGAGAAATGCGGGAATATTCGACGAAAGACCAACCAAAGAACGTAGTATTCCTTAGGTGTCCGGCAACTTCAAGCAGTGAGACCGACAGTATTTGATAACAGTCTATCATGGAATGCCCATCTTTAGCAATATCAGCATCCGAATGGAGGGACGCCCCACGGACAAAAAAACTTTTGATTGTGCATGCCATCCAACACCTATGTACATACAGATGTACCACACGCAACCCATCGTTGGTGCGCCCGGCCTCCAATTTCTCACTTTGTTCTGATAGCGCTTGGTGCCGGGCCCAACAACAGAAAAGGCCATCACGCACAACATGACATTAATGGTATTCATGACGTGACACATCGGCCATAGAAATTGAATGAAACTAGAGGATCGTTTTCATAACTATCCTGCTGCTTGCGGTTTTTTTATTCCTGTGAAATGCGACAGACTTTGCTTGTAATACTAATGGAGTGCTCTTCTATGGCAACGGTTCGTTGTCTGAAGGAAATCCTGCTGCATGAGCACTTCTACAGCACTAACGCAAAATAGATTACGTGAACCACACGAATGCGCTCCGTGTAGTGGAAGCGCGTGATAACAATTTGCGCACGAAAAGTGTATTATTTCGATAATTACGTCCCTGATGCATTTAGTTTGAACAAATAATCCCGAGTATTGTTGTCGTGTTCTGTGTGGGAAACTGATACAGCTGCGTGTCATGGAACTGAAAAGCGAAAAATACACTGTAGCTATAGTTTGTTCGTTGTCAACCTTTTCACATGCACTTTCGATGGATATTGTTTGCTCAGATTGCGAGCAGTCAATTACAGTTGACATTAGCAAGGACATGATCAAAGAACCACAATGTCCACAGTCAAAACATAGGGATAAAAGGCATCAGAGCCAGAGCAAGCTGTACAATTCTTGTCATAGATCACAACTGAACATACTCGTTTGTCTGTTTTAAGTCAAGCTGAAGAAACCATACATCCATGGTAGCTACATTGTCAGTTGCCTTCATAAGGTGCATCAACCTTTCAAAAGGAGCAGGCTTTGCAGGACAACGTGATTTATGAAGCCGTTCAAACACTGAAATGCCGTGCATTCTTGGGGCACGAACATAGTTTTCAAGAAAAAAAATTACCTGAAGACCATTTTTCACCAATCTATCACAGCCAACTGAGAATAACACAGTCTGCAGTTCCTCCACTGTGCTTGATTCTCTTTCTTTTGTTTTCTTTCGGCTTGATTTTTTTTGTTTTCTTGCTTGTTCAGTGTGATTTGATTTTCGTTTTTAATGTTTAATTTACAGCAATTGTTGCACAAGCGATGTAAAAAGGATAATTATTTCAACCCTTTCAGACGTAATGCAATTTTGTCGTGATGACTGCTAACGCTTTATTGCATTGGCACCACGCCTCAAACGGCAACCGGACACACAATGTTCAATAACACAAAAAAATAAAACAATTTCAGGAGTGAGATTAAAGACGACGATATCCACCGCCATACCCTCCATTGTATCCTGGAAAGAGAGAAACTTGGATCGAATTGCAGCAACGTCGGCACATACTGTATATGCTAAAGCAAAATTACAAAAAATACCATTGTCATAGTTGCCATATCCACCGCCGTAGCCGCCTCCTTGAAAGCCATAAAAAGTTTGTCCGATTATGTTGTGGCTCATGAAATCAGAGTCACGCACGGCTGGTGTGCACTTTGCTGTGGGAGTAGCTTTGCAGAATTGTGGGTTCTGTCATATATTGCCATTTTTTGTTGTCTCTGTGATTTCAACCAGAGTAAAAGTTGCACACGGTTCACAGAGCAAAAATTTTTACGCTGGTCAAAATTACAGGAACACCCAAATTCCACGATATCACACCACCCATTTTGCTGCCAAACACATCCCTGAGCAAGCCACGCGGTTGTCAGCAAAGTGCATAACGGCCTACAATGATTACCGTAGTCATAGTTGCCATATCCACCGCCGTAGCCACCGCCTTAAAAATGTTTGTCTGGTAATGTTAGTGCCATGAAGTCAGGACTTATGATACTTGCCGTAGTCATAGTTGCCATATCCACCGCCGTAGCCACCGCCTTAAAAATGTTTGTCTGGTAATGTTTGTGCCATGAAATCAGAAATTATAATACTTGCCGTGGTCATAGTTGCCATATCCACCGCCGTAGCCACCGCCTTAACAATGTTTGTCTGGTAATGTTTGTGCCATGAAATCAGAAATTATAATACTTGCCGTGGTCATAGTTGCCATATCCACCGCCGTAGCCACCGCCTTAACAATGTTTGTCTGGTAATGTTTGTGCCATGAAGTCAGGACTTATAATACTTGCCGTAGTCATAGTTGCCATATCCACCGCCGTAGCCACCGCCTTAAAAAATGTTTGTCTGGTAATGTTTGTGCCATAATCAGAAATTATAATACTTGCCGTGGTCATAGTTGCCATATCCACCGCCGTAGCCACCGCCTTAAAAAATGTTTGTCTGGTAATGTTTGTGCCATGAAATCAGAAATTGTAATACTTGCCGTGGTCATGGTTGCCATATCCACCGCCGTAGCCACCGCCTTAACAATGTTTGTCTGGTAATGTTTGTGCCATGAAGTCAGGACTTATAATACTTGCCGTAGTCATAGTTGCCATATCCACCGCCGTAGCCACCGCCTTAAAAAATGTTTGTCTGGTAATGTTTGTGCCATGAAATCAGAAATTATAATACTTGCCGTAGTCATAGTTGCCATATCCATCGCCGTGGCCGCCGCCGTAGCCACCGCCTTAAAAAATGCTTGTCTTGTAATTTTTGTGCCTTGAAATCAGAACTTATAACACTTGCCGTAGTCATAGTTGCCATATCCACCGCCGTAGCCACCGCCTTAAAAATGTTTGTCTGGTAATGTTTGTGCCATGAAATCAGAAATTATAACACTTGCCGTAGTCATAGTTGCCGTATCCGCCGCCGTGGCCTCCTAGATTGCAAAAAAGTTACTAATTTTCTAAAAAAACCGTGTAAAAGCGTTTGACAGTCAATCATACCGCCGTAGCCATCGTTGCCGTAACCACCACCATAGCCCATCTGACGTTCTAAATATCCGAAATCTTTGTGAAATTCGATCCAGCTTTTTGAATCATCTGGACGGCAAGAAAATAGAACGACGGACTCACTTTCGTGGCTAGCACTACCGTCATGGTGGGAGCCCTCATGTGGACCTTCGTGGTCGTGACGTTTGCCGTAACCACCACCATAGCCACCACCGTAGCCACCACCATAGCCGCCACCGTAACCACCACCATAGCCGCCGTAACCCATCTGACGTTCTAAAATATCCGAAATCTCTGTGAAATTCGATCCAGCTTTTCGAATCATCTGGACGGCAAGAAAGTAGAACGACGGACTCACTTTCGTGGCTAGCACTACCGTCATGGTGGGAGCCCTCATGTGGACCTTCGTGGTCGTGACGTTTGCCGTAACCACCACCATAGCCACCGCCATAGCCACCACCATAGCCGCCACCATAGCCGCCGTAACCCATCTGACGTTCTAAAATATCCGAAATCTCTGTGAAATTCGATCCAGCTTTTCGAATCATCTGGACGGCAAGAAATTAGAACGACGGACTCACTTTCGTGGCTAGCACTACCGTCATGGTGGGAGCCCTCGTGTGGACCGTCATGTTCGTGACGCTCTGGAAATAAACACAAAAATATACTCCTGCAGACGCAGCTCATCTACGTGGAAAAGGGCGGGATGGGAAGTAAAACTGACTTTCATGGCTGGCGCTATCGTCATGGTGAGACCCCTCATGTGGACCATCGTGTTCGTGACGTTCTGAGGTCAACGAAATGCAGTAAGTTTGAGCAATCATGTGGAAGAGACAGAGTGAACAGCAAATCGACCAAGAAAACTAACTGTATCCGCCCATATCCCCGCCATAACCTCCGTCACCTCCGCCATAACCTCCGTAACCTCCATCCACGGGGAGTGAAGGAAGATCTCCATAACCACCTGAACAATGAACAGAGGTCTGTAGTGCGTGCGATCGAATGTGATAACTTCACCTATACATAGGTAAGATTAATTCGCACTTACCATCTATGGGGAGCGGAGCAATATCATCTCCATAACCGCCGTAACCTCCATCATCTGGGGGCAAAGGAACATCTCCATAACCACCTGAAAAGGCTACAAAGGCAGTACTACAATTTAGGATGCATTCCTCACTAATATTCAATCGTGGAATGACTACACTTACCGTAGCCCTGCGCGTAGCAGGCAACTACCACACCGCACATCAGCGCTATGAACTTCATGATTTCAGCCACGTTAAGCCACAACTAAACAAACCTGGTTATGAAACTAGTGAATTCGGTCTCGATGTGTTTCACTTTTATGTGGCCTCGAGGGGCTTAAGTTGTACAGCTGTTTGTTTCCAACCCCTTCGCTGGATGTTTCGAAACGAAATTTTTGTTAGAACATTTGTCATAACGCCCACGATCTGTTTATTTAGGTGTTACAATAATATTTGATGTTTTCTGTACCAAAAGTGGCATGCACGTTTACGCTACTGAAACAAAATTGCTCTCATTATTCCAGCTTAAATATGCATATTTGAAGTCTTGACGCAGTGAAATTTATATTATAACTCTTCACACAATGACGTGACTGCTGGTGGTATCACAAACCGAAACAGATAAATATAGCGCATACAACCGGAATTCTAAGACAGTACATCAGAACGAACGAAGACACAAATTACACACATTTGCATCATTATCGGAACAGAATCACGAACACCATAGTTATCGCAAGCGCGTGCAAGCCATGTGATGTCGCGTATTTGCTCGTTGTCGGCATCGGCGTATGTGTACTGGTCGAACCTGTCCCTGTGTATGAGATGGTGCTAGACGGAGTCGTCGTGGAAACACTCGACCTTGGCGACGATGTACTGCCTGGGAACACCTTTGGGACTTCATCAATGCAAGCGAAGGAGGTGGCCGGGCAATCGAGCAAAACACATTTGAGCCAAGACCAACAGAGCACTTATTTTGTTCCAATGGTTCGGCTTAAGCTGATTTTGGTATCAGGCTTAGGCTTAGGCTTACACTTAAGATTAATTTTGTGCTTGGGCTTAGGCTTAGGTTCTGCTCTTCTGGACTCTACTCTTTGGCACTTGCTCAAAGTGGTCTTGCTCAAATGTGCTTTGCTCAATTGCCCGTCCGCCGCGAAGGATGGCAAAAATAACAGTTTAGCAACTCACCAGTGCTGGGACTGCGAGTGGGGGTGGTCGGCGGTGTGGTGCCGGGCGGCCCGGCCGTGGTCGTGTACGTGTTCTGGCACAACGACTGGTCCTGCGGCGTGCCGGCACAACCGTCCGTCTGACACACGCACACGCGACTGCGTTCGCGATGTCCGCCGGCCAACAGTGCGGCCCATTGTGTCATGTCGACGGCGGCGTGCTGCGCGTACTGACTGGACGTGCATTTGGCGATGATGTTCGGCACCAGACTCGTTGGCATGCCATCCGCGCAGCCGCGCCACTCGCCTGATATCACCGTGATGCCTGCGGGAAAAAACTATTTGTTCACCATATGTGCACTGCTTGTAGTGGCTCTCCGCCCTCGCTATATGCACAGATGTGACGGCTCTGTTTATGAGTTTGCTCGAACTGATGTTATTACAGACCAGCAATACATAAGATCTGCGGTGGGGTCTTTTTGGAGACAAATTTGCCAGAGGCGTTCGCAATGACGAGCCCTGGCGCCTCGGTCTGTCTGCGAAAGCAGGGCGAAACAAACCAACATTACTGCACTCTCAGTACGTTTATTGATTGATTAGGTGCACATACAGTACCGGGTGCAATTCTGGGCTAAAAGTTGAAGTTGCGTGCACGCGCGTGCGAAACAGTGCAAAGTATAGGGAAAAGTCGAAGTAACTTCGCGTGCACGCGGAGTATTGCGCGTGCGCTGCCTATATGTTTCAGCACTAGGAAGTCGCGCGCACGCACGTGCACGCGACTTCAACTTTCAGCCCAGAATTGCACCCAGAACTGTACACTCTAATCGCTCTACATGTTGATAAGTGCGGTGTTTTCGGAGAATCGAATTCAGTCGATCACGGTTATTATCATCCAATAAACAACGCTGACAATAAAAGTATGACCGGACTGTGACCAACCAGTGTCCGAAATGGTCGGCAGAAATCTGTAGGCACCGTAGAAGCATTTCGATTGGCACGCAATTTTTGTTATGGAAGCGTCTGGCGTGCAGCACCTGTCCGTGATGCTCTTGGGCACTCGTGGCGGCGCACCTTCGCCTTGGAAAAACTGCAAGGCAGAGGATTTACAACATTTGTTCGCGTCGAAGCACCAACACAAAATGGCAGCCAAAATTGCTCACTCACCCCGGACATGCCAAAATCATACGTAGCGCATTGGTAGCACATCAACGCTGAAAACAAAGCTAATTCTAGTTAGGATAACAATGCACAATGAAAAAATGTCCCAGTTACAGACCGATGGTTTGGTCAATTAATGCGACCAGTACGATTGGTTTTAGCCAATTTGCCATTGTGATTTCCATTTCAGCTCACTTTCGTCGGCATATTTCGTCACAATCGATGTCAATATCACTTTTATTGCAGAAAACGAGCAAAAAATGACGAACAAGTGGACTGGGTGGGGCAGTTGTTATTTGTGACTATTCTCGCAAATTGATGTGTCACACATCCAAGGCGCTGGTAATAAGCTTAGTGCACGCGTGGGTGTCCAACACTGTTATCACGCTTGGAAAGAGGACGGTGTACTGTACTGTCACATATTTTTATGATTTTTCATCATCTCGTTTTACTGAAATATGGATAACCCGATTTCTTACATGTTCATGATGTTTGCTTTCGCTCCAGCACGTTTCCATGTTTATGCACTGCGACTTGCGACCTGGGGTCGTTATCGTTATTTTTCTCATGATACAGCACACGGTCACCTGTTGACTGTATCTTTGGTTTGTTGACTCAAACCATGCACTCCACGGAGTATTGCGTTTGGAAAGGAACCGCCCCTTTAGGTATTCTGATAAGAGCAGTTGCATCACCCTCGTCGTCCAAGGAGAATTACAAACCGTTCTTTGTCTTTGGTGAAATTTTTGCCAGCTGTAAAACTCCACTTCGGTACGCATGATCACACAGCCCACTGACACGTGTAACTTTATGTTGTCACATGCTTATGCATCTTGTTTCTACACAAAGTATACATATTGCCATTTCATGTCGGTAGCTGCAAAGAAATCACAAAAACGGTGCACTGTACAAATGAAGATAGAAAAACGCTGCATGAAAACAGACAACGCCCAGGGAAAGCACAATACGCAAAGTCTTGGTTTAAAAAAATACCAAGAAACAGTAAAAATCACCTGCGAAGGAATGCTATCACTTATGCTCGATTCACGGGTATTTCAAAGGCAACCGGGACAGATGTTTCAGGGGTAACGATAAAGGACTCGAATAATCAAATCAGACTAGACAGCTGCTAAAGGGTCAGAAGGCAAAACAAAACATTCGCAACTATTCAGTATAAGAATAAACGCAAACACAGAAAGCAACTGCCGCTGTAAAAATCGAATCAAAGGGTACTACATGATGTGTGGTAAAACATATTCGCAACATTGATATTGATATTCAAATGTACCGGAGAATGCCAAACAGGTCCCATGGGGACTTATTTAGAAAACAGGTCGCATTTGAGATTTTAGAAAGAACTAATTTCCCAAATAAGCACCCACTGTATGTAAGCACACGAAACATTGTTGAAAAGGACCAAATCCGGAGAATCTTCCGAATAAACCAGCACCAGGGAGTTATTCGGGGGCACTTACATATTTGGCATTCTGCGGTATGTGCAGGAATGGTATGCCAGACTGTATCGGGTCCTAAAACCGAGGGTAGCCCTTTTTGAACAGCAATAAATAGAAGAAGCCAGGTCGATAATTTGGTACTCGTAAACTTGTATAGATTATAAGTGGAATAATTCTGCTTGTGGTTAAGTATCCTATTACCATTAAGGAATGAATGACGATTGATTTTGGCAAGCAAATATGCAAAAAGCTCCGGGAATAATAACTGACAGAACAAAATACACGCACAAGATTCTAGGCGTTACATGTAAAAACTAAATTTTCACGCCCACTTCATCTACTTACACGTAAAATTTAATTAAAAAAAAAAAGGGTGGGAGGGTAGATGGGGTTTGGTTCTAAAAAAAAAAATCATATTGAGAAAAGAACAAGTTTCACAAAAAAAAAAAAAAAACAAAAAAAAAAGAAAAAATGGTCAAAAAGTTTTGGTTTTTTTCGAAAACAAATCGGTTTTTTTCCGCCTGCCAGTATACTTACACATGAATCATCGATTATAAAAACGAGCGAGCATCGGATTGCCCGACATCAATGGCACTATCAGATCGTCCATATTCGGCAAAACCAGATTTTTCTCCAGCAGAAGGCACAGACGACCTGCACTGAGCCAAAAACTGTAATTACTACAAAACAATGTTTCATAACCTGCTCAACCAACTTTCAATCCAGTCCGAGAGCGCCGACAGATCCACGGTTCTCTCGCCAATACGCGGCACGCCACGAATGCTGACACGAGGCGGCGAGCGGAACCCGTACCTGAACTCCAGTTTTGTTAATCTCAATCGAAAATAAAATGAACGAGAAGAAACAAAAACCGACCATAATCGATCCGAAGGCGGTGGCGGGATATTGATGGCCATGGTGCCTTCCACACAGGTGATTTCGACCATCAGAGTAAGGGGAGTTGAGGATACACCTGAACGCAATACAAAGAGGATCGCGTGGATTGTGTCAATACGTACCGTACAAAAGGCTGCGATATCAATCAACTATCAACGCAACAAGTGAATCGGTCGAAAGACAATGTGACAAACCTTCCATGATGCGTTTGACAGTCTTCAGCTCGACGGCCTGTTTGAACAGATTCGACTGCGCCACTTTGTCCACCCAGTTCATCAAACGCTTTTTCGTGCTCTCACGCGGCGTTGTACTGAAAAATGATGATCAAACCAATGTACGTGATCAGCAAGGCAAGGCGCATAGCTCATGATGCGAACTTCCACAGCAATACTATTTATTATTATTTTTTGGAAATCGGAGTTCTTGAATGTCTTCGAGACATGTTATCAACTTTTAATCCGTATTCGAGCAGTGTATTACTAGTCATCGAAACATTTATCGTACATTATCGTCAATTTTCTAGCGGTGCAAATCACAAAACAGTTTAACGCACACAATCTCACCGGGCATCTGGCACAGACAGACCCGGGACGAATAAAGTTGCAATTTTCAGCTCAAAACTCAACCAAACAATTATCCCAAACCCCACTCGCCCCTGAGAACTAACGATTCATCCTGGGCCGCTTTCTTTCCCGTTTTCCACGACGGCGCCTCCTCCTCATCGGGACTCGACTCGGGTGATTCGGGAATGTCCTCGTCGCTGTAGTAGTGCGGCTCATGGGGTGCTTGACTGGGCGCCTGCATCATCGTAGAGTGACAAACGTGAAAGATAGATTTTGTTTTGTGGAAAAATTACATGGAAACTCGGAACAGCGAATGTAAAACAGTTACCCGGCCCAGGCCTGCAGAAAAGTTTTAACGAAAGAGATCTAATTTTGTGAACTAGCCACTTGTCACAGACGGGCATGGAACCAAAAACAAATTTAATTTCGACCAATACTGCATTTCCACCTTATCTTTCTGCTGCGAACTGCGCTGATCGGAGTCGGTGCCGCTTTCAATGTTGGTCGTCAGTTTCATCAGATTCACCTTTGTCTCGAGCGTCAGACGCACGCAGCCCGTGTAGGTCAGCTGGAAAATGTCTGTTTATGTAAATCAAGGACTATCAGACAATAAACAAACATCTTTATCCAATGATATGAAACAAGTTTTGATATACCTCCAAATCAATCCACAGTCCCCAGTCATCCAAATAAGGCGTGTGCACGCCGGTGACCTTTGGCGTGACTCTGCCGGGATCAAGGCGAGTCAACGTCAGCATTTCGACGAAATAAGGCAACTGAAACCAACAAAAGTTGTTCAGCGAAAACAAAGACAATTAGCAAACACACACGAAGCGCATACCCGAATTGTGGATAACTTTCGCTGCATTCTGTCGCGCACTTTCTCGATCCAGTTGGTATCGCGGCAGAAATCGTAGAATATTCTGCAAGTATTTACAAATGACGATAAGTTTTTGTGAAATGTTTTCATTTTTGTGAACAACAAACGCATATTATTGACGGTATAAAATTACGCACACGATTCATAGTATAAGGAGAAACATTTTGCCACTTTCTGCGTGCAGCCCGAACAAACCAGTTGATTTTCAGGGCAAACTGTCAGCATTAACTGATATGCTGATCTTGAAAGTAGGGTGGTTAGTTAGTTTATTGCGTCGGCACCAACTCAATAATACATAAATAAGAAGATTAAGTGAAAGAAGCATAATTACAAGACCGGGTGTGGAGTTTACGGACATGAAAATAAATACAAAACAGGGTGTGCAAGTTACGGGAATGAAAAATAAATACAAAAACCAGGACAGGAAAGGGCGAGAAGGTGGACGAAATCACGGACAGACAGACACAAAATAGGGCGGTGCAAGTTGCAACACAAACCAAAATCTTGCCCCCCCCCACCCAAATCGTACCTGGCAGCCACAGCATTCGCCATCGCAACCGAGTCAGCGCCATCCGGCATCGTCTGTGTGGGTGGACGGGTGATGGACCGACCCAAGTCCATGTCCACCGTCTGGTCGGGGTCCGATTTGAGCGCACAATGATCGAACGATGTGTGGATGCACTGACGCGGAATAATCTCCTCCATGTATCTGATTAAATAATGATAGTTCGATGCAGAAAGTGGAAATATAATGATATTGGTTTGCGATTACGTGCACAATGTTGCTGGCGGTTGTTTTTTTATAAAACGAGCACATCTAGCGCAAAGGTTCAACACATCAACTGCCAGTGATAGAGTGAACAGGTCAATTTTGTGATGTCCTTGGGATAATTTCGCAAAAGAGCAACACAGCCAAGGACAAAATGTTCCGCCTCAAACACAAAAACGCAGGGCTAAAAATCAATGTTCAGTATGATCGAAACCACCCAACCATTCCAACAACCTGAGGAACTGTTTCTGCGCGTGCACATACAGGAATCCCTCGTCCAAGTCACTCATCAGCCCAGTCACCGATCGCTGAGTGCCCAATGCCTCCAACGACTGACGCCAGTGTTGCATCTTGGTTGGGTCCTTAAAGCGAGTATACAATTGACTGATGTTTGTTTTGACCCATTTTTTTCACGAAATGGCGACTAGACATGGGAAATCTAGATTTTGGAATTGGATTTTCAAAAAGTTGCTTTTTGATGTTTCACGAGGCCCACAAGATTTTGCAGGAGCTGGTAAATGAACGAAAATTGGAAGCGGCTCTGCGTGAAACGCAGTAGGATCTGAGCTCTAAAATTTGCTGTGATGCATCAAAAAACACTTGCATAAAAGTACAAAAATTGCACGTCGCCTGCTACTACACACGCGGTTTGCACAAATTTTTCTTCATCCGAATGAACAAAGTACAAAAGTCTACATGAACCACAATCGACCTTCTGTCCCGTTTGCTGATTGGCGGCCTGTCTGAGTTTATGAAACCACTGCTCCTTTTCGCGCGCACATCGAGCGAACAGAAACAGTTGTTTGCGGCGTTGTTTGTTCGCGCCGTTGGCCGCGCGACGCCGTGACGACGACTTTTTGCGAGGGGCACCGCGGATCGGTGCCAAAGGGGTTGTCGGTGTGCTGGGACCTGTATGAAGACCAGTGCATTCTTTTTTAACCAAACTGGACAAGAGGATCGTCAGAGTAGCAAAATGCTGGCATAGCTCGCAACAGTGCTGTGGCTACTTCTGAGTGGAGATGCTGTACCTTGGGGCCACAAAGGGGTAATACCGGGGTACTGTACCCAGCCTTTTGGGGCAACTCATTTGGGGAGAGGCGTGCGGAGGAAGGAATTTTTTTGGTTATTTTGCGCCAAAATGGCACTTTTAGGGTAAAATTTGGGGCAGATACCGCACCGGCGAGTGGAAGATATTGTACCTCTGGCCCGCAACAGCACTGGCTCGCAGTCAACAGCGGCTACCAATGGGCGCGTTCACGCTAACGATCACCTGCTGCACCATCCATATCAACCAGCTCGCACTCACTGCGAGTATAAACATAGCCAGACCGGTGATAAGCTCAAGTCAGCTAACCCACCAGGCGAGTCTGCATCCGACTCCACGACCGCTGCCTGACCCTGAACGGGCAAGGCGTCCGATTCGCTGACCGATCTGGTGCGGGACGCCGATCGCAAATCGATCAAATCGTTGCTGGACTGTGATTTGTTGATCGAATCCGCTGATCGTATCGCCGATACACCCATCGGCGCCGACTCGGCCATCGAACTGCTGTGCGGCAACATTGGCGTGTCCTCGGTGATCTCTTCTGCAATAACAGAGTGACAGCAGTGAGTTTTGCAAAACAAATATTTGCCACTATGAATTTGTTTGTCTGATGGTCAACAAAATGGTCCGACAAACGCAGAAAAGCACGACAACGTTCTTGATGATGTGATAGATCTACATGCCACCCAACTTTACAACAAAACAGAAAACTGTCCCAAACCACGCACTAATTCAAGGCCATATTCCCAATCATATAAACATGGATTTTTTTAACCAAATTTAGTAGCTTTTTAGCTACTAAATTTTTTGAAAAGCTAGTAAATTTTCAAATTTAGTAGCCTAAAAGCTACTAAATTTTGTATGTTGGCCAAAAAAGCTAGTAAATTGGCGTTTCAGCGGCAAAAAAAGCTACTAAATTTTTGATTTTACTAGCTTCTTGCTACTAGCCCATTTTGAACAAATAAACCCTGCATATAAAGGCAAGCAAGCTGAAAATGAAACGGCAAAAACCAAAACAATTCACCGAATCAATCAATCATCAACCGACCAGCCATTTCACACATTTCCTCCTCATCATCCGTGCTACAGTCGGGCACACTCGACTCCGATTCATCAGTTCGACCGTCGAGCGCGCCTGATTTAGCAAGCATCTGTGCGTTGTGTGACAGTTTGATGCAGATCGGGTACTTGCGCGACCACCAGCGACGATGCGCCAGGTTGCGCGGACGTAGACAGATCTGGAAAGGAAAAAAACGCAATCGGCAGCTTCGGTTTTGTAACTGGGCATTTGGCGCTTTCCGGACATGTGACACAACAGATTCGACAATCGCGTCTTGTCTTGTTGTGTTGCATGCTCCCAACTCGATGTGTTGGACGTACCGCAACGACACATTGATTTTGAGCTCAGTTGCATGAACAGTTGGAAAATCATCTCAAGAAAAGACAACACAAATATTCACTCCAAACAGCTAATCAGTGTATCAGTTTGACAACACCGTGTGCAACTGTGGTTCCAGAGATCGCGTGCCATGTCGTTTGTGCAAATCACCACGAAATTAATTAAGACACCTTTCCCAAAGTAAAACAGTTCTACCTTTGCACCGGCGAGACTGTACATTCGTTGCGCGCGTAGGAGTGGTCGAAGCTTATGATTCAGCGACCAATCGTCAAAAACGCCGTGTTTGAGCACGTTTTTGTCCACCGACACCAAACGCAACACGCTTCCGTGCACGCGCACCTGTCAAAGCCACCCACCTTTATGTATGGATTTTTCTTTCATTGTTTGAAAACAAAGAGAAAGAAAGCACACCGAAACCGATCGTGTCTTGTTCACATGATATTTGGCTGGATCATAACGAGAATGTAGTTCGTTCATCCAACCCTGAAATTAATACGTTTATCTTTTTTGCTCGAGCACAAACATGCGCAGTTTACAGCTTTGCTCAACAATCTAGCTGCCAACACACGTGATGAAACATCGATTCCCGTCAGATCACGGGACAATAAAAGATGAAAATGCTTCAAGTTCTGAAAACGAACACGGTTTTAGATATAAACCAAGCAATTACAGAACGCCAAACAGACGCAGTGAAAGCGAAACAAGCACAAATTCCAAACAAGAAAGTTCGAAAGAAGACAGAAAAACACGTTTTCTGCCCAACTTTATGCACAATTCCAGTCAATTTCTTCAAATCGTCCTCATTCACTGTGACCGCCGTCAACTGACTGTGTTGCAGTCCCTCCTCATACTGTCGTTCAGCAATGAGCTCCTCGAGTGGTTGCGGGGCGCTCACGAAAAGAGTGACGAACACAACACAGCACAGGTAGATGCCTGAATGATCAAGGTGAACTGTGGGATCAGGGCATCAAATGATGACAACATAATATGAACCAACCCCACATGACACCAGTGAGAAAGCCAGGTGATATGACCGTAACTGCCACCAACACACAGCCGATGGCCAGGCGATATTGCGACGAGATCAGTGAACGCAGCGAGAATTCCCTGAAATATAATGAAGTCCTTGTAAAAGTCTGTCTGGCGTTTCAAATTTAAAGAAACGCTAAACAAATCCTGCTTACCACGCCTCCGACCAGGAGCCACGTCTTCTCGGATGTACGATCTGAATGTGCGCGCGCACTGGCCGCACATCCGACGGCGCTTGGCCGTTGGCTGCAAAATAAAATCACGTCTGATTCTCTGACACAACGATAATCCCTGAATTTCCAAGCGCATTTACCGGACTGTCCTGCCGCACTGCGACTGGCGTTCCGTTGCTGTTCGCCGGGCAACGAACGTGTAGCGCCAGTACTCGTGCCCGCATTACCAAAACTGCTATTGCTTGGACTCATTGATAGCGCATTTGGCGCCGCCTGAAACGTGAGCGAAGCCAATTACGTATCCTAGTTTCGAAAACGCACGAGAGTGCGTGCCAGAGCCACAGTCGATTTTTCAATGTTCAAGCAGTTGTTTTTGCCCAGTCCCTTTCCAAAGCTCTCTGTTTTGCTGTTAGTTCCAACATGGTTGTTCCCCAGCGCGTTCAGGCTCAACTACACTTGCTCACAAATACTGTGACCCAGCGCCAGAGAACTTAATCAATCTCAAAAGGCATGATAACGAGACCGCGGATATTTTGCAGTTGAGCAGGATTATCAGAGACTAAACATGACACGAACAGTGCAAAACCACAAGCAGAAACGCCAACTATTGCCGGCTTATGCAAAAACACAAACAAGTGCAGCCAAGCCAGCCGTTGTGTTTCAACTTGATTGCTGTAAGCAGCAGTTTGCTGGCAAGAAAGTGCAAAGACCACTGCTGCTCTCCTGGGGAGTGCTGGAGAGCTGAAAAAGCACACTTCAGATAATTGGGTGCACGTGTTATGAAGGTGCGCAAAAAACATTGAACTGCACAGTCCACCAAGGGAGTCACGGCAGCAACAGTAAAGCTTTTCAGTCACGTGAAGCGAAAAAATAAAAAAATTTTAACCTACATATGCACCAAAATACCACATGAGCGACCAGTGCGAATGAGTGGGTAGAACCAGAGACGAACAGGGCCCCGTGGCAGTGGGATTACCATAAAATTTGAATTGCCAAACCAGAAGTATGTGCTGCAAAACCGGCCACTCTCCAACGCAGGCGCAGTTAACACGTACCTTTGCATGTTCTGCTCGCCAGGCAAAAATTTTATTTCTTTTTTTTAGGTTTGCCTCATTCCAAAGGTGCTCGGCGTCTTTGGAGAATTACATTTGGAATTTAGATAAGCACTGCATTTCGCTGAATAATTGCGAGATTAACAGGCCAAATTCCGTTACAATAAAGACAATGGAAAGCCCACACAATAACCGGTTCTGATTTATGATACTGTTGGGTTATCGAGCTTGCACGCAAAATCGCTGAAGATCGATGATCGAGGTTCATGTTACCGGAATACGAAAACGCACCTCGCGAGCGAAAATACTATAAATTTGTCTGATGCATTACACGCAGCAGCCTGATAAGCGCACCAAAAATTTTACCTCACGAAACGAAGCGCACAAATTTTGTTTGCAATCGAACAACAAACAGTGCTAGCGATTATTGTGCTGAAGGTATCCAGTTTCATTTTTTTCAGATCAAAGCTGTGTATATTGAAGGACGGGCTGCAATAACCATAACGCAATGCCAACAATATCTACTTGAATCAGCTGATATCAAAGTAAGAGGAAAGGCATTGTTTATTGTGCAGCTGTACAGGTCGTTACAAAAGGACAGAGGCAAAAGTGCGAAAATGCAACATAACGTACATCCATGGCGTTGCCTTGAGTGATGGTACCGGACCGGGTGCCTCAAAGAACATTGTTAGGTATGAGATTGATGCCCAAACATCGCATCGCAAAACGCTGAAGGAATGCTGAGATTTCAGTACCGACAAACAGTACCGGCCAACTCAAACATCGGTAACACTACGGACGAAGCGTGAAATTTGATTCGTGCATGAAATTCTGCAGCTTGTCACGCTCATAATTAACAAGCAGCTGGGTTCAATAGCGCAGTTTTGACTTGAGCCGTAAAGATATACAGAACTGGAAAATAAATTCGATGCTCACACGCAAATAATTTATCGCATTTGTTCTTACAGTGATGTTGCATGCTGAGCTGAGCAATTTTTTTAGCAACAGCCAAGGAATGATTTTTCCCGTAACCGTAAATACAGGGCAAAACGGGCAACATTGCAGACTCAAATTACCCACTGTGGCGCTTGCGGATGCGTTATTACCGTGAGAGCACAGGAAATTCAGCAGCTTTTGTACTTCTATGCCGTGTGACGTGTTTTATACGTCGTAGTGCTCACACTAAGTCTGCCACATGCATACAAAGTACAAAACAAGGTACAAACACCGCAAAAAGTTGACTTTGCTTTTTAACGAACCCCAGAAAAAACAACTGCGACATTCAAACTGCACCAGATGGCTTACAGAAGCACTGTTGCACTCAGCATGCGCGTTTTAACCGCAAAATATCGCTTTTCCGCTATATTATTGAGTATAGTACAACATAATGTGAGCACGACCAGCCTAAAACAAGTGCACAGAAAAGTTCGGGGCCCACGAACCCTGAAGTCAGCAAACATTTGCAGTCAGCGAAGCCCATGCATTGAGAAACAGCGACAAAAAGCAATGGGTTCCTTTCACCAAAATGAACTTCGAACGCAGTAGCGCGAAGAACGTGAAAGTGTGAGACATTGACGGAAAAATATGCACGTGTTGATTCAATTATTGGGTATAAAACAAGATAACATAACAAGGACGCATGTAAGGTACGAGTCATGCACGCATAAGCCACGGAGTGAGCTTGTTTATTTTCATGTCTGAAAGTAACCTGGCCTGTGTCAGGATGTACCAGTATTTTCTCAGCGGCAAATGAAGATATGAAAGGATTCTATTCGACTTGACACTTCGTATTTTTCAGCCGGTTTGGTAGTTTGGTAGTTGTCAAAACACTATTCCCCCAGATATGGAATCAGCCTTTCTTTCTATGATCAAAAACTGTTCAAAGGTACTCTTCACAAAAAGGTTTGGCAGATTTTTTGAAGCACAAACGTTTGCCAACTATGATGTGATTTGAAACCGTCGCCAATTGCGTCCAGATGCTGCACAGTCACAGTCAAACGACACAATAATGAACCGAGCAGAACGAAACGAAGATAATAAACGAGGCAGCCGTGCCATGCTCGCAGGTCCAATGCGAGGCCGACCGGCTCACAGAGGGCTCTATCGCCACCGCGTCCGGATGCGGTCAACGGGATGGATATGGCGATGTCTCGTTCGATACGCATTCACGTCAGCCTGGGGACGCCAGCCACGTCGCTAAATGGTGGCACACGGAAGTGACGGACAATCACCAACCCACCATCTGTTCTGGACTGTTGACAATATGGACTGATCCCAATATGCGCCCTCTGAGCCCGACTTGTCGTTTGACGAGGACGAGGATTAATGCATAATTTTCAGTTCTGTTAACATGTCCTGTGATCTGTCCTGATGTCCGTGATCTTTCTCTCTCCTTGGCGCTTTTTGAAGCTTTTATTTGCTATGGTTTTGTTATAACCAGTGTTGTAACTATTTTCATTTCCGTAATTGTCCCACCCGGTCTTGTAACTGTGCTTCTATCACTAATTTACGTGCATGGTTTTATGCGTCACTGAGAGCAATAAACCAACCAACCGGCTCACAGAAACCGACTTGCATGAACGACGAACATATGCAGAAAAACACTGGTTTCTGTAAACTGGGCCAGATCAGATGACAATATTTATTTTTCGAGCCAGACAGTGTTGTTTACATAACGCCTTTTAGCCTGCCCAGGCTGCACTTAGTTAGGTGCTGTGGACCTTTGGAAAGACAAATAAAAATTGCGGTCCAGAAAAAGGAAAAATTATCAGAAGTCGAAAGGAAAGGAAGCGAAACATCATGCACAGTTGCAATATAACAGCGACCGTAACGTTGTTCACAAACCGTTTTCGACAAATGACTTCCACTGCGGCTCATTTTAGAACTGCTCGCGCCCGTCGAACCACGATCATCACCAGAAGTTGCACCTGAAATATTTTTGTAATTTTTATAATCATTTTTGCAACTAAATTTGAAAAAAAATTAACAAATAATAGTACCCGATTCAGGAGTGGCTGGAGTGCTCTCGCGCGACGCGTTATTGCTGCGATTTTCTCTATGTTGTTGAATGCGACTGGCGATACGTTGTTTGGCTTTGCGCACTTTCTCGCGCAGTCTGCAACACTTTGGTCCTTTTCGCACTTCAAAACTACGTCAAATGGAAAAACCGTCGTGCAAATCGTGCCACATTTTGGTAAGAAAGCCAGTAAATCGAATCCAACAACCTTGAAGCGCCGGACGAAAGTCGACGTCCGTGATATTCAACGTCGTCGTCATCATCCTCATCATTCACATCCAAAAACTAAAACAAAGAGAAATTGTATCCATCGATCCAAAAGAAAAACTACACACTACTTTACATCTAAAAATGGACGAAAAGTTGTCCCGAAACGCACTTCCGCCTCAAACACGTCACCAGAACCGGGTGACTCGCGCTGCACGACATGCGTGGCAGACGCAGATTTGGCAGCAGCACTGTGATCCATCGCCATGTCATAGCTGGATTGTCTGCAATACAGGAACGCGATACAGGGCTGATGAGGATGCACGTCCGCAAGAATTTCGACCCCAGCTCGCCCCGTGAGTTTCGGTCTTCGGACCAGGCGGCGACCATCGCCACTTACACGAAGTTAATGCGACCATGTTAGGAACTTTGGTAACCTATCGTACGAATAAACTACTTTCCACGCAATTTTCATCGCGTACCTGCTCAAATGGTCTGAAAATCCAGTCTGAGGCTCCAAAATAAAAGAGTTCAGTTCCGAAATCGCCATTTCAATTTTGAGATCGCAACTTGGAGTTTGGGTCAAGTGGCGGCCACTGGCCGTTTTTCAAAAAAAAGATAGACCCTAACATCTGTTCAGTTGAGCGAGCTAAATATGACTATTCTCCTCTTGTTTTGAATCAAGCGGCAAGTCGCACGTTGCGTAATGATTGGTGTTGGTGGCGGCATTAGTTTCTACGCTCAGGCAAGTACCAACAAATTTGAGCTTCCGCCCTCAATGGAAATTCTGAAGCTGAAGAATTCAACATCTGAGGCACAAAACAACGATTTGTGGAAAAAAGTAACCTGGGCAGCGACGACGATGACGAAACGCGATCGTCCTCCGCCCGTTCATCGGCCAACAAATCGTTCAAACGCATTCCAGTTGAGAACGTTCCGAACTGCAATTGAATTTCGGCATTTTCGGAGAGCAATTTTAAAAGATGAGACTATAAGCGAATAAATCCCTTCAAATACACTTCCAGCGGGTCCAGGTGTACTACAGAGAACAATTTTTTTCAGATTCGGGTCAGTGAATTAATAGAGCCCCTTGTTGTATTTAGGTTTTTACGGTAGTCACTATTTTACTTACCAAAGAACCGGTTTTTTATATTTTGTGAAAAAAATAAAAAAACATAAAGAACCGTAGTATACTGCATTCCCTAAAATAGAGCTCCCCAAAATACAGCCCCCAAGCCCCTCAGCGGCACAGTGAAAAAATAGAGCCACCAATTCGGAGTTCCTGCATTGGGGGGGGGGGGTGGCAAAGCAAGGTGGTTGTGTCGGGCTTCGGGCACCTCACCTGTGTACAGGGCTCTATCGCCACCGCGTCCGGATGCGGTCAACGGGATGGATATGGCGATGTCTCGTTCGATACGCATTCACGTCAGCCTGGGGACGCCAGCCACGTTGCTAAATGGTGGCACACGGAAGTGACGGACAATCACCAACCCACCATCTGTTCTGGACTGTTGACAATATGGACTGATCCCAATATGCGCCCTCTGAGCCCGACCTTTGTCGTTTGACGAGGATTAATGCATAATTTTCAGTTCTGTTAACATGTCCTGTGATCTGTCCTGATGTCCGTGATCTTTCTCTCTCCTTGGCGCTTTTTGTAGCTTTTATTTGCTATGGTTTTGTTATAACCAGTGTTGTAACTATTTTCATTTCCGTAATTGTCCCACCCGGTCTTGTAACTGTGCTTCTATCACTAATTTACGTGCATGGTTTTATGCGTCACTGAGAGCAATAAACCAACCAACCTGTGTACAGGGCCCGGTCCACAGAAGCCTTAACCTTAACACTAACATTGACACTTACACCAACACTAACGTTGGCACCAGTGCTGTGGCTACTTTTGCGGGGCGGGTAGGGTACATAGGTGGAAAAAATCGGGGCGGGTAGGGGGGTAGTGTACCTGGGATTTTGGGGGGGGAATCCGGTTTGGGTGGGAGATTTTTCGGGGCGGGTAGGGTACAACACAAGTTTTTTCGGGTGCCTGTTTTTTATGTACTAAAAAGTGCATATATCGCTCACAGCGCGAGATTTTTTGCACTTTTTAGGGTTTTCGGTAGAAATTGGCATTTTTGACCGAAAAATGGGCATTTTGGGGGTAAAAATCGGGGCAGGTAGGGTACCAGGGCGGGGCGGGTAGGGGGGTACGGTACCAGAGCGGGGCGGGTAGGGGGTAGCGTACCAGGCCGGGGCGCGGGTAGGGTACCATTGGGGGGACTGGGCACTGGTTTGAGCCACAGCACTGGTTGGCACTAACACTAACATAAACGCAAGGATTTTCTCTTTAGTGTTTATTTTTATGTTAACTGTGTTTTTTATTTTTTTTCTTTTCGGACGATGGCTCGAGATACCCTTTGGGGTCGGCTCGAGATAGATACCCTTCCCCCCCATCCCCCCCAAGGGGTTGCCTCGAGATAGATACCCCTTGGGGGGGAATCCCCCCATCCCCCTCCCAGCCACTTCCGTGCCCCCATTAATTGACCCCCCATAAATAGAACCCCACCCCAACCTTCACCGTACCACAGATAAGTGGTATGGTAAGGCTGTGTTGTTGTGTCAAACGTTGTTTAAGCTTGCGTTGCGTACACAACAGAATACAGCTTTTTAAGCATAATTGCCGCTGTTAAAGTTAGAAAATACCGAAAACAAGCCATTTTTAGGGGCATTTTTAACAATGATTTTTTCGTCGGGGGCCAACAGAAAAATATAACCCCCAATAATTGACCCCCCATAAATTGAACCACCCCAAAATGACCCCAGTGAGAAATAGACCACCGTGATCTTTCTCTCTCCTTGGCGCTTTTTGTAGCTTTTATTTGCTGTGATTTTGTTATAACCAGTGTTGTAACTTTTTTCATTTCCGTAATTGTCCCACCCGGTCTTGTAACTGTGCTTCTATCATTAATTTACGTGCGTGGTTTTATGCGTCACTGAGAGCAATAAACAAACAAACAGAAATAGACCACCCGGGTTCTATTTCCGACAATACGGTACTACACCTGCGGCCCGGCCCGGGCCGAGCCAAATACCGTGAAACCTAAAATACAAGGAGGGCTGAATTTTTTTCACTGACCCCTTTTACGGGCTGTATTTTTGGGGGTTCTATTTTATGGGGGGGGCTGTATTTTTTCGCTGCCCAAAATCTCAAAAAATGTTCCAAAAAATACCCCGAAAATGGAGTTCTGTCAGGGTGTTACTGGTTATTATTGAGTGTTTTTAGGTGCAGATCTTCCATAAAAGGCTTTACGTGATCATATACTCAACCACAAACGTTGTACACAAGGTGTCTTATACAAGAACTTGACCTTACGACCCCCAAGCGGGGAATTCCAAGTTAGGGGGCTGTAATTTTGGGGGGTCTCCATTTTTTCACTGACCCCTTTCAGGGGGCTGTATTTTTGGGGGGCTCTATTTTAGGGAATACGGTATCCCGGACCCGGCCCGATCCCCGATCCTAATCTCTGGTTCGGAAAAATCGCAAAAATTATGACAAATATCGGGTAAAAATCGGCACTCCTTCGATACTAGGGACCCAGTTCCCAAGCAGTGCTGTGGCTGGGGGGTGGGGGGGGTCCCCCCCCCCCCCAATGGTACCCTACCCGCCCCGGCCTGGTACGCTACCCCCCTACCCGCCCCGCTCTTGTACCCTACCCCCCTACCCGCCCCGCCCCTGGTACCCTACCCGCCCCGATTTTTACCCCCAAAATGCCCTTTTTTCGGTCAAAGATGCCCACATTTCGACCGAAAACCCTAAAAAGTGCAAAAAATCTCGCGCTGCGCGCGATATATGCACGTTTTAGTATATAAAAACAGGCACCCGAAAAAACTTGTGTTGTACCCTACCCCCGCCCCGAAAAATCTTCCCCCCCCCTCCCCCCCAAACCGGATTTCCCCCCCCCCAAAATCCCAGGTACACTACCCCCCTACCCGCCCCGATTTTTTCCACCTATGTACCCTACCCGCCCCGCAAAAGTAGCCACACCACTGTTCCCAAGAGAGGAGCAATTGAGGCTTTCTTTTCAGGCTTAGGCTTAGGCCCCAGCCACCCCTACAAATATATTGCGTGTAGGCCTAAGCCTAAGCCTAACAACAATGGTCAGGCCTAAAGAAAGCCTAACCCTGAAATCAATAACTGAATATCGTTCCTTAACCACAGGGTCCCGAGTATCGAAGGAGTGCCTAAAAATCGACCCAGAAATTCCGGCCGGGCCGGCCTCCCCAACCCGAGCGCTAGGGGCGGAGATTCGGGGGATCGAGTCGGGCCGGGCTGGCCAATGTTCAAAAGCAAACAGAGGTCGCAATCGGGCCGGGTTTGGCCGGCCCGGCCCGAGCCCCCAAATCTCTGGCCCGGCCCGGCCCGACCCGTACCCCCAAATCTCCGGCCCGGCCCGGCCCGAACCGCCAAATTTCCGGCCCGGCCCGAATTTTTGACAACCCAATTTTTGTCATAATTTTTGCGATTTTTTTGAACCTATTTTTTTGGTTGAAAACAACGGTGTTGCAGGGGGTGGGGCTGGGGGGTCCCCCCTAGGTACAGTAGGTAGGTAGGTTGACGCTCCATCTTGGTACATAACAGTGGCCTGGGCACAATACCACTTTTGACACCCAATACCAATACCGGCCCTGTACCAATACCCAATACCCAATACCAATACCAAATTGTTGACCCAATACCAATACCCAATACCAATACCGGGTGAGACCCAATACCCAATACCAATACCCAATACCAGATCAATACTACTGAAGTGCCTGGTATTGGGTTTGGTATTGGGTTGGTATTGGTATTGAGTATTGGCTTGGTATTGGTGTTGGGTATTGGGTATTGGTCTTAGTATTGGTTTGGTATTGGATTTTTCGTCTGGTATTGGGTTGGTATTATGGGTGGGCACAATACCCAATACCCAATACCAATACCACCCAATACCAATACCAATACCGTGTTTGGTATTGGTATTGGGTCTAATTCTGGTATTGGGTATTGGTATTGAAGCTGGTCTAGTATTGGTATTGGGTATTGGTATTGGGTTTGCCCAGGTATTGGGTAAAAACCAACACCCAATCCTAATCCAGAGAAACCCAATACCAAACCAAACCCAATACCTGACTGAAAACCCAATACCAACCCAATACCAGACCAAAAACCCAATACCAAACCAATACTAAGACCAATACCCAATACCAATACCAACCCAATACTCAATACCAATACCAACCCAATACCAAACCCAATACCAGGCACTGCAGTAGTATTGATTTGGTATTGGGTATTGGTATTGGTATTGGGTCTCACCCGGTATTGGTATTGGGTATTGGTATTGGGTCACCAATTTGGTATTGGTATCGGGTATTGGGTATTGGTACAGGGCCGGTTTTGGTATTGGGTATTGGTATTGGGTGTCAAAAGTGGTATTGTGCCCAGGCCTAGTTGGTATTGGGTTTGGTATTGGTTTGGTATTGGGTTTTGAGTCAGGTATTGGGTTTGGTATTGGTTTGGTATTGGGTTTTTCTGGATTAGTATTGGGTATTGGTTTTGACCCAATACCTGGGCAAACCCAATACCAATACCAATACCAGGCCAACTTCAATACCAATACCCAATACCAATACCAAACACTGGTATTGGTATTGGGTGGTATTGGTATTTATTGGGTATTGGGTATTGTGCCCACCCATACATAACAGTAGGTAGGTCGCCGCCCGGCGGCTGGTACAGTAAGTTGCGATCTTTAGCTCAAAATGGCATAAAATCGGCATTTTTCACTCAAAATAGGCGAAAAATCGCGCGCTACGCCCGAAATGAGCGTTTTAGAGCGCATTTTCATCAATATTTAGACCTAAAAATTTTTATCCGCCCTTCCGCCCCCACCACCTAGCTCGGCCGGTACAGTAGGAGGTAGGTTGCCTTTGCCACCCCACATTTTTGGTGGTACAGTAGGTTGCCGCCCCGCCTGGGTAGCTACACCACTGGACAATACTGATCACTTACTTGCCGAATCCGTCAGAAATTTTAGTATTTTTGACAAAAAAATCCCTACTTTTTCAGTGAAATAAGTCACTTCAGAAGCTTCGGGCCGGGGTGCCCGGCCTATGGGTGGGCACAATACCCAATACCAATACCACCCAATACCAATACCAGTGTTTGGTATTGGTATTGGGTCTGATTCTGGTATTGGGTATTGGTATTGGGTTTGCCCAGGTATTGGGTCAAAACCAATACCCAATACCAATCCAGAAAAACCCAATACCAAACCCAATACCTGACTCAAAACCCAATACCAAACCACTACCAAACCCAATACCAACCCAATACCAGGCCAAAAACCCAATACCAAACCAATACTAAGACCAATACCCAATACCAATACCAACCCAATACTCAATACCAATACCAACCCAATACCAAACCCAATACCAGGCACTTCAGTAGTATTGATTTGGTATTGGGTATTGGTATTGGTATTGGGTCTCGCCCGGTATTGGTATTGGGTCACCAATTTGGTATTGGTATTGGGTAGGCCTGGGCACAATACCACTTTTGACACCCAATACCAATACCCAATACCAATACCGGCCCTGTACCAATACCCAATACCCAATACCAATTAGGTCTGGGCACAATACCACTTTTGACACCCAATACCAATACCCAATACCAATACCGGCCCTGTACCAATACCCAATACCCAATACCAATACCGATCGGGGGACCCAATACCAATACCCGATACCAGGGCTAGC
>JASAMV010002409.1:0-11570 GCA_030248065.1 Rhynchonema sp. JSB1_4 | reverse complement strand
CATGGTACGGTCGACTGTCCTTGGTGACCGGCTCGAAGTTTTCAGTTTTGACTGACGGATGCCCGATCGGAAACGTGCCGTATTTACAGACCTGCAACTTGTTTATAATTATAAGTATTATTTGGCACTGTTACATGAGAACTAACCCATGGATACAACGAGCAGACATCAACATATTTTGCAGTTTCTTCTTCCGTTCCCTTCCAGTACATGCGTCCACAGTTGGTTCTACCTGCACACGCTTTGAATATTGACTGTACAGTGGGTTACCTTTGGTTTAATTACTTACCTCCATAGAAGGCACTCCTTGGATCCATAGGCTCATGTATTTCGACATGTTTGACGAATGAATCCATCTCAGGATCGAGACGACACTGCTTCTTGAACTGACAATGCCAAATTTTTGTTATTGAGCAGCCAAATGATTCAAGGTCTTGTTCACGTTGTTTGGTCTGTCTGCGAGCAGTTTCTGCCTTGATCTTGGTGACAGGCAGTATCGTTTCGTCATCGGGGAAGCAAGCAGGGCAACCATGGTAAACCTGAAAAAATTGGTAGCTGAGCTTGATTATGATTATCATCAATTACCCATTGACTTACACATCCATGGAACTCAAATATCTGCTTTGGATCATTTCTCAGTTGTCCATCGACTTTGTATTTCCCAACGTGCACTTCTCCCCCGTTTCTTGCATGTTGTATGTCCAGATTGCGACTGTGCGATAACCATTTCAACCATTTGATTGCGGCAATGCTGAAATCTTATGCGTCATGACAGATAGGGACATTGTGAACATGGAAGCAAGATACCTGTGTTTGTCGTCTCGTCTGTATCCTCCATGAGGCACCACAGCAATCGTGTTTGGTTTCAGGAACCGTTTCTTGTAGATCGACATGCACAGACTTGCGATTGTAGTTGAAGTCCGGAACGGATCGATACCGTGTTCGGACAAGATCAGTTGACGGAATTTCATGCAAGCTTTCATCAAAATTTCCACGTCCAATTCACAGTAGCGTGACAGTTGCTCTTGGAAGTTGAACAGTTTGCACGATTCGGCTTCTTCTTTGTACCTGCGACATTGAAATCGGTTAGTCCCGCACGGCTCACAGTTAAAACGACCAACCATTTCAGAAAGTCCTCTTTGACTTTTGGTTTCATATTGTCAGGGTCGTAGTACTTGGCGTCAGGCAATGGACCAACGTAATTCCAATTGTCCATGGTGTTGAAACGATGTGGGAACATTCCCTTACAGCCAGGGATACCCATGGCTTTCGGTAGGTTAGACAATGGCATTGGAAGGAAGTTGAGACTGTCGATAATGTTAATGTCTGCCGTCGGAACCGAAACCTGACATGGAAAAATATTCAGGGTGTTAATCAGAACGTTTCGAGTACTATTAGGTCATACCTTGAACAACTCAAGTCCTCTTGTGATCACGTCGGGTTTCAGACATTGTTTATGCAACCACTGCATAATGAACTGTGAGTCGAACCCACGAGCATTGTGTGCGATCATTGTGCTGCCTTGATTGACTTGGGAGAAGGCCCAGTCACAAAATTGATCAAGTGCATTAGTTCCCATGAACTTCTGCTTCCCAACTTTACAATTCAGGCATGGGCTTGTCTTCTCGTAGCACATGTCACATACTTTCCAAGCCCATATGCAGTTAGGTATGTGTTGCATCACTGGACCAGTTGCGTCTTCTCGAATAACCTGCAACCATACAGTGCAATGATCTGTCAATGATGCCGAATAAACACTTTGAAACCTTACAGTGTCCTGTGTTGTTTCCAAATCGAAGAAGATGAACGATGGCGGCTTTTCACTGACATCAGGTAGACGAAGCGGCTGCATGTAGCATTGATGGCCAATTGGATCAACAACTTGTTTGCAAATGTGGCACTTCACACGTCCACAATAGTGAGGACCTTTGTAGGCATGTACTGTCTCTTTGCATTTTTTGCAACGTTTCACTTGATCACAAGTCGACACTTGTTTGCGTTTATGTGGATTGCCTTGTTTGCCACGTCGTACCGGTACACCTTTCGTGATCTGTAAATGAGCGCACAGGTGCACAGTGTACACATATATGTTTTCTTCACTTACCTTATGGTTGACGTAGCACAATTGACTGACAAATTTTCGGCCACAATCATTGCAATACACGTCCTGAACTTTGTCACACGGACGATGCTCGTAGCATGAAGGACAACGTTCTTCACATTTGACGTGTGTACGTTTCATGTCGTACGTTTTTCTGCACTTGTCACACCAATATGATGCTTCAAAGAAAGCAGGAATCGACGTAATTATGGAATAATGCCGTTTGTGAAGAAGTAAGTTGATTTGTTGAACGGAATCACACTGATCGTATACCACATTGAACATGTTCGAAGTAGAGAACACTCTGATTCGGTAATTCCCAAGCACAGCGTGGAGACGTTCGAGTTCCGGTATACCACACATTCCTTTGTGATTGGCCAAACCGGCATCCTGCAAAAGGGCGTCTGCAGCGTACTGAATTCAGTCGCCTGTTGAATCATTTGACGGGTTTCGAACCAGCCATCATCTACAGTAAAGTGACTGCAAGATGTTTATCCACTGCGCTACAGACACCCTGGGGTAGTACGTCTTAAACATGTATTTATACCTTCATGAGCTGCATAGCAAGCAATTTTTGTTTTGCGTAGCCTTTGCTATCCCCACGGCGTACAGCTTCCCATAGCTTTCGACATTCTTCGTTATCGTCCTTGTGTATTCGACACTTGGCAGCTACAAGAGCTCTAGCCAAACACAGGTTATCGTTGTTGTTGATTTTGATGAGTGAGCTGCCGTGACCTGACAAACATCTCTGATAAGTATTGCGGCTAATACGCACCATAATGAGCATTCAAGTAACCTGCAGCTTTACGTTGCAGCCACTCATCAAGATTGCCTCTGAATCCGTTTGCAGGTCTTCCTCCAACAAGTGCGTCAATTATTGTCACTTGCCAATGCATTTGCTCGTCGATAGTGAATGTCAATCGAGACTGAGCAACCTGCAACACGTCCACAGTGAAATGCGACACTAAGAGTAGCACAGCAAATATCGAACCTCTTCGATGAAGCGTATTATTGTCTCTGCGTCAAGAGCGTCCTTGCGTCTGAACGGGATCAAGATTGGCTTATCCAAACCGGGGTGTCGAATTTCCAATCCGATTCGGTCTTCTGGTTTAGCGTTACGTGTTACTCGGTCAATGATAGTGTTGAATGCATCAGATAAGAACTGTTGCAGGTCGTTGACTTCGGTAAGGTTCTTGAACGAAACCCTATACCCACGACCAGTTGTTCCCAAGCGGGGCACTTGTTGTTCGAATTCCAATCCAATGTCGACGTTGCTGTCAACATCTGTGAAATATGATATGACAACAACAACCATAGTTTTTTAAGCTTGGTTCCTAATCATTAGGTGTACCTGCAGTGCGATCACCGGCACCAATTTGAGGTGCATAGTTGTTACGTGGCCATGAGTCTGTAATGATTTATTCGTGAATAATAGCAAATACAACTGCATAATTGAATAAGAGAATAAAAGCATACCATCAGCGAAGAGCTCTTCTAATGTTTCTTGATCCACGATGTCATGGTCATGTGTAAATATGAAGTCTACTATATCGTCAGGTAGTGGGAGGTCATTAGCAAACGGGTCGAGATCATAAACCCGATTACGGATTGCATTATAAAGCTCACGGTTGATTCTCCACCCTTGCTCTCGGATCAACTGGCACACTTGCTCCCATGTACACGAATTAACTGCTGACGGGTACATGGTAGGAGCCTAAGCACACTTGAATAATAACAATAAAATAATGAAAATAACTGGATTATAAAGCAATTAAAACAAACCAGAAAGCGCCAGAACATTCTAGATAGTTTGTCATACACGACATGCCGTACATCGCGTTTGTGCACAGTGGGCCACACAGCGCGCTTCTGCACTATCCATAAAAAAATATTGTCGTAGACGACACACACACACACACACACACACACACAAGTATAAGTTACTAAATAGTTGGCTTTCATGAAAAACATCTCACTAGAGCAGTACCCTCACACCGAAACCTAAACCTCAGTTAGTCGTGTACGACTAACGAGTTCGTATACGACACTGTAAATGTTGTCGCATACGACAACAATTGCAGTGCCGTACACGACATACCGTACATCGCGCTTGTGCAGGCTGGTATATAATGTAGCATGTTTTCACATATAAATCGTGCTGTCATAATGAACTCCATCGAAATTCGCCGTGACGAACGAGAACAAGTGTCCGAGTTCTTAGAGCAGTTGAAAGCTCAAGGCTTGGAACAAATTGATCAACTCTTATTCAAGTCATTTGGAGCACCAATTACTGATGAAATTTGGCAGAAATATATTCGTTACTGCCCGGGATGCATCGACGAGAAAACGTACGAGTCACAGAACGTGCATATTGCTCTGCATTTATGCCACAACAAGATCGGTGGATTCATAATACAAAGTCTACCCGCCGTGCTCGACAACATCAACGGTATTATGCTTCGTTCCTGCTGGCATGATTTTTGTGTGGCCGTCGACCACTCGAACATACCACGACGTTCGATCATGGCCTGGTTTGCCCAATTCACCGATGTCAAGGAATGCCTGCTCAGCAAAAAAACAGAACTGGCAGTGCATCTGAACCTCATGTATCCTGATAACGTGTCTGTCACACAAACACGACCAAGACCGGATTCTCTGGATGTGCTCGGATGAAACACAACCTTAGTCTTTACAAAAGACTACTTACCCTAACCCAACGGCCCTCTTCAGGGCCACCACATAAAACCATGACACTATAAAATGTTTTGCATCTCACGTATGAATACGTATACCTCAAGGGCACTTCATTGAAATATTTTTTACTTTCATTAATTTTGCGTGCGCTTTCAGATCAGTGCGTTCTAATCATCATGCTGTCTGCTGTCATTGTTTTGTTGTGTGTTTGCGCTGCTGATGCGTCGATGTGCACCGAATGTGCGTGCAGTGATCTAATGATTGTATGTGATGATTGGCCTGTTGAACTATCGGGCTTACCCAGTCGCGTCCAATACCTAATCATACACAATGGTTCGTCATGTCCCACGTTAGCTGACTTGGATGGAACTAATATCGCCACCGTCCACTGCAACAATCATGAAAAGGTACCACTTGTGCTTGCAGAAGCTTGTTATACTACCTGTTTGAGAAAAATATATTTTCAGTTTGCTCAAAATGAGACTGATGTTGGTGCGGCATTGTTCGAACAAAATAACGACTGGCTAATCTGGGGCGTGGCGTTGGTTTCGGTGCTCATATTCGCTGGTTGTGTCGCTCTATTGCTGGCCTGGCACCACTGCATGCGAAAGAACACTCATACGGACATTAGTTACGAGTTATTCACGATGAGCGAGTCCGTTAGTGATGTGTGATTGTTTGTGTTGATGTGTTTTGTACATTTTACTGTGCATGTTTCGTTGCGTATTTTTTACGGGGCATTCCTATCGCATGAAACCCTTGCTACGGTGCACAAAAATCTGGTGATGTGGCAGTGTCGTATACGACAGCCATGCACAGCAATTGTTGTCGTATACGACAACTGGTGATGTGGCAGTGTCGTATACGACAGCCATGCACAGCAATTGTTGTCGTATACGACAACTGGTGATGTGGCAGTGTCGTATACGACAACAATTGCTGTGTATAACTATCGTATACGACTTCAGGGGGCCATGCACGTGTGCGGTGTGCGGCGTCGGGCCGTGCGTCGCACACGTGCACGTCGGCAGGGTATATAAGCAAGCAGTTTCTGAGCTAAGATTCATATCGAGTTCTTTTACAATCACCGAATCCTCTCTCCAACAATGCACTTCGTCTGCCTCTTCAAAGACGAGCTCCGTGCCGTTGAGGGTGCTCTGCTCAGCCGAGAGCAAGACCACATCGCTGGCATTATCGCCGAGCTGTCACACCACCTCGCCATTATGGTGAAGAAGCTCATGCCGACCAGTGGAGATCCACGCCGTGCCCTCCGGCTCGCACTCTGGGACTCGAACGCCGTCGGCTACCTACATGCCATCACAAACGACCAGTTGAAGATGCAATCGATTGTTGACGAAATCATGAATGGACACCATCCGTTGAGGGCAAAGTCGACCGTAATGTGGTGGATGGTGAAGGACAAAACCGAGTTCTTCACCAGTCGCGGTCCGGTGATACGCTCGAATCTTTAGGACTCCTGTCCTAAAAACACCAGGTCTTCGGACCGCTTACTCTAACCCAACGGCCCTCTTCAGGGCCACCTCAACTCAACCATGAAATTTGTTCACAAATTTTCCCCCTTGGTAAAGAACAAACAATTGAATAAGCTCACAATTTTTTCATTCGACGCTCTTCTTTGCTGCTCAGATGCTTGAAAAACACGTATCGATAATTGGCCATCATTTCGACGATTTGAACTGCCCTGAAGAAGAAAAGATGCATTTATGATGACATAATTTAGTCATAAGCTAACCACTCAACAAACCCGACTTCTATTTTGCCGTCCCCATCATAAAACTCGTTCTCACAAGGCTCGCCCTCGTGTATGCCCGAACCAGACGTGGCAGAAACACCCGAAAGTTCTTCCATTTGATGATGATGCCGTATCGCTATGATTGGTTGGCACAGATTTTTGTCACAACAACTGACAATTTTTTACAAGTTTGCCACGGCTGAATTTTTTATTGCAGTCAAACGATATTGTGATGAAACAATGCCTGTTGTCGTGATGTCCCGCACAACTTGTTGTCGCAGACGACAAAAAAGTCGGGTACGACAAGCAGAGCGCTGTCGTTCACGACAAAACTTTTTTACAGCTCACTCTTGCTAAAATGGGTTGGGAGCTTTTGCTATGGGCAGACCTGACTTACACTTGGGGCCACAGTCCTATTTAGGCATGTTCTATTTCGTGGGGTTTCTAATTTGGGGGCTTTCTGTTCTTATGCATGTTCTATTTTAGGGGAGGGTTCTGTTTTCAGCCCGTTCTAATTTGGGGGCTGCTATTCTTAGGCGCATTCTATTTCAAGGCGTCTTGATTTTTTAGGTGCGCTGCACTTGGGGGGTTCTATTTTCAGCGTGCTCTAATTTGGGGTTCTATTTTAGTCTGTACAGAACAAAAAATTGGGAAGGAAGTGGGGGGCATGTACCGTAAAACCCAGATAATACCCCCGGAATAGAGCCCTCCTCCAAAAAAAGGTGTCAGTGATCAATAGAGACCCCCCCCCGGAACAGAACCCCCCCTAAAAAAAGGTCAGTGATCAATAAAGCCCCCCCCCAGAATAGAGCCCCCCCCCTAAAAGAGGTCAGCGAACAATAACGCCCCCCCCCCCAAATAGAGCCCCCCCTAAAAGAGGTCAGCGAACAATAAAGCCCCCCCCGGAATAGAGCCCCCCCCCTAAAAGAGGTCAGCGAGCAATAGAGCCCCTTGAATTTAGGTTTTACCGTGTTGTCTTTCAAAATTTATTTATAATTTGTGAGATGGCCCCATTCAATAAGAGAGAACAGTCCCGCTTATTGAATGTTGCTCATCTATGCCTTCCAACCTTCATTTTTTTCCTCTGTGCCAACCAGCCTTTGGTGGTGCCGCTCTCCTCACGCTCCCCAACGCTACGATGAAGTACAGAAATCTGGAAAGGAGCAATACAAGCACTTGTTTGCCTGAAATGACATAAAATTATAAAGAAAAAATGAAAAAAATAAAAATTGTTTGCTATTTAGCAATTTAAATTGCCGCCAAAAATAAAACAACATTACCAGCCGACTCGCCCCACCGCCCGGCACCCCATCCAAAATCGGGGTACATTCAGTTCCCACCCCTTCCCCCACATCGACACACCCCAGCTGTGGCAAAAAGCGGATGGGTTCGGTGTTGTACTCAGTCAACCTCACTCTCGCAAAATTTGATTCAGCTTTATGGCTTATACCAGTGGATAGAAGGGTTGCAATGTCATACAGTGAAAACGCGTCGTGTTCGCTTGTTTTGAGTCGTTTGTTTCATTCAACAAAATACAAATGAAAAACACGTCAGTCTCCTCGTTTGCCTTATTTTCCGTGCAAAGCGTGCATTTTCCATCACCTAATAGACCGAATGAGCTACCATTTTTTTCTTTCAGAGTTTGTTCTGACACCCCCATTTTGTAGTGAGCCGGCTGGGAGTGTGGGGCGACAGCGACAAAACGAAAATAAAAAGAATAGCAAGAGAATAGACAAAAAGAGTTAGATGTCAGAGCTTCCACAGTTCCATCGTCGTTTCGTTTGTTCTTTCACTTTGCTGCAAAACACAACACTGTTCATTTCAGTCCTTGTTTCGACCGACAGTGCGTCGTAGAAGACACAGTTCTGTAGTGTCGTACAAGACATCATTCTGTAGTGTCGTACAAGACAGCGGTGAGCGCACCACTAACTTCTGGGGTTGGTTGTCGTATACGACAACCCCCCAGAATACAATACTACACTACTCACACACACAAGCAACTAATCAGCAGATGCCCAGTGGTCATTTATTCCGTGTTCTTTGCTCTCATCGTGTCACACACACAAGCAACTAATCAGCAGATGCCCAGTGGTCATTAATTCCGTGTTCTTTGCTCTCGTCGTGTCACACACACAAGCAACTAATCAGCAGATGCACACTGGTCATTTATTCCGTGTTCTTTGCCCTCATCGTGTCACAGACAGAAGCAACTAATCAGCAGATGCCCAGTGGTCATTTATTCCGTGTTCTTTGCTCTCATCGTGTCACACACACAAGCAACTAATCAGCAGATGCCCAGTGGTCATTTATTAAGTGTTCTTTGCTCTCGTCGTGTCACACACACAAGCAACTAATCAGCAGATGCCCAGTGGTCATTTATTAAGTGTTCTTTGCTCTCGTCGTGTCACACACACAAGCAACTAATCAGCAGATGCCCAGTGGTCATTTATTCCGTGTTTTTTGCTCTCATCGTGTCACACACACAAGCAACTAGTCAGCAGATGCCCAGTGGTCATTTATTCCGTGTTCTTTGCTCTCATCGTGTCACACACACACACAAGCAACTAATCAGCAGATGCCCAGTGGTCATTTATTCCGTGTTCTTTGCTCTCAGCTCCTCTCTCCCCTCCATACCAACAAAATATCGCCGACCCCGGCGATGCATCTAAGAGTCCAAAGACAATACAGGGACACAAAGTTGTAGTTGCATAGTTAACAGCGTTAACTTGAGGATGATCCGAATGACAACAAACAAATAGCACCAGCACGAAATGTACCATATACAGGGATATGTGAACGTTGGCCGACACTCACACATATATACACCATTTGCCAGTCACCACTCTATTTATCAGTTGAACACTCATTTACCTCCGCTGCTACCATTGATAGTTCATTGAAGTCACAATGTTGTTAGGGTACCCACTTCGTCAAACTATACAATGCAACATACACAAGCTGCACTCCGATAGTCGATGTTACGAAACCAATTACACAACGGTGGAACGATGAAGGCATCACAATCCAAATTGTCCAATGAAACGTCATCAATTTACCGAAGGGTTACCGTCGCATTCAAGATCCAAGTCGTCCAATATTGAAGCTGTCATACAATTCACATGTCATTTGAAGCCTCGGAAAGCGTCGTCCGTCGTCATTTCACGTCATTGCAGAATTTGTCACTCGTTGTTGAAGTTACACGCAGCACATAACCGAACAAACAAGATACACGTAGATTGAAGAATAAGAATCGAACAAATAACACGAACGATAACACGATGAATATCCACAGTTGAAACGAAACGTTAGTCGAAACTAAAAACGATACAGATTACTATGTACAAATGTTGTCCCGTGACTCGTCGTTACTGATCGGGTGGCTCCATGTCGCACAAATCACAACACATATTCACGCGTCGACCATGTTCTGCCACCAACTTGACATTCAGTTTCTGTTCCTTAGCCACACACATAGCACGGCCGCTGCAGGCTTGCTGTTCACACTCTCATCACCAATTGTCAAACTGTTCTTGAACCGAGTATCCTTGCCTGCGAGCAATTTCATTGGGTTGGTCACGAATAACTTTCGTTTTGTTCTTCGTAGTCGTAGTCGTAGTCGACTTGTTCGATGCACGTGGCAAAGCAATCGGACCAATCATGTTCTCACACAAAGCTCCCAATATGAATTCGGCTTCAGCTTCATTGTCACCAACGATCTCAAACGGCATCATACAAATCCGGTAGTTCAACTTCAATTTCAACAGCACGAACTGTTGCTTCTTGCCAACGTTCGGTTGCCGATACGAAGAAACGAGATTATTGTTCAGCATGAAGCGACACGCCTTGGTACCATTTTGAGACTCAATTCTGGACAACGCTGACTGTGCGATCAAATTTGTACGACGACTCAAATCTGCCGACATGTAGAATGGATGACCTTCGATGAAACCAAGCACATGTCGTCGATCAGCATTAATCCATTGAGGCGTCTCAAGCCATTCACATTCTGAGTCGAGTGGTTCGTTGAATTGTCTCTTTTCATCACACGACTTGTCCTCGTGTTCTTTCTGTATCCCCCGGCGGGTCAACACTCGTTTTTTCGGGTGTGAGAATATGGGGGAGAGGTGGTTTCCCCCCCCTCCCCCTCTCTGGCCGTGTATATCGCCCCGCGGCGCCCGCCACAACACCGCCCCCCCCCTTCGTTCTATTCACACCCCCCCCCCCCTCTCTCTCCCCCCCCCCTCTGGGCGCTGTGTCTGGGCGGGGAAGAGCCTCCTTCAGGGTGTTGTGCCCGGCGGTGGGGGGGATGGTAAGTTGTTGTTGTGGCTTTTTTCCCCCCCTGTGTTGGAAAAAATACGGGGCCCAATGGACTGGCCCTAAATTGGATCCGGGGGGGGCCGCCCGTGAAAATGCGATTCGAAACAGTGCTTCACGTGACGGTCAACAACAACAGAGACACTCGATTGAGTTGAAATGGACGGCCATTTACGTGCTTCACGTGCAAGAAGCAGTGACACAGGTCATTTGAATGTCCGGAGGCTGCATCGCATCAACAACAACACACGCAACAACATGGCAGGCGTGGAGAAGTGAGGGACAATACGTACCAACGAGGAGGAATGACCGGAGGAATGATGGGTGAAGGTCGAAAGTGCTTTGAATGTGGCGACCCTGGACATTTGTCTCCACAGTGCCCCGGTCGCTGATTGAAGCATGCTCAGACCATTCATGTTACCGCATTGTGAATCCCGATTCGATCGAAACGACGTTGTTTCCCCTGAAATCACCATGCATCCGTATAAAGTCACGGTCGGTTTGGGCTTGGCAGAAAGGTACGTTGCATACGAAACCTCAATAGTGTGCCCAAAAAATGTGTCCTGTGAACGCATACAATGTTTTATGTGCAACGAATTGATCGCGAATCCGCATTGCTATCCAACGTATGTGCTCGGAATTTGTAGTGTTCTGTTCTACGCAGTGTTTACGTTTGTGTATTGTTGTAGTGTGTTCATCGGCAAAGGT
>JASAMV010002407.1:0-39575 GCA_030248065.1 Rhynchonema sp. JSB1_4 | reverse complement strand
GTATATATCTGCCACTGAAGGTCAAGTTTTGGTGAGCATGCATTTTCAAACGTTCATATTCTACATGTACATAAATGCTACTCTGGTTTTGGTTTCCCCGGTGGGAGCTTGTATGAAAATTAAAGTACAATTATGACGAAACGTGAATGCAATTACTTTTGTCATACTGAAGAAAGAAGCAACATTTTAATTGCTATGTTAAATTTCAAACCGTCCAGATCGGTCAAAGTTGGCTGAAAGCTGGTTACATGCCAGCATTGTTTCGTACAAAATTTTCGTTTGTGAAATTTTGCGCTAAATTGAAAAGTTAGAAAAAAGTCGAACCAAATGTCGAAAAAGCTCAAATGTCACTACAGTCACTGAAGACTCGCAAAATGGAAGATGCGACAACCACGATAGATTTACACGTTTAATACAAAAAGTTCGCATTAATTCGAAGCCTTCGAAACACCTGCAAGTTGAGGTCCATCAGTTTGTTTTGAAACATTTGATTTCCGCCAGGGTACCGAGTGCAGGGGTGGTGTAATCGAGCGTGGAGATGTAAGGGCTGTCATTAATCGACCAACCAGACCCATTTGCATGGAAGGCAATAAAGCGCGTTGGAGCGTAAACGCGTTAGAAACAAATTGGCTACAACATTGAGTTTATTACACTGTTTATTGCTTCACAGCGGCGGGTTTATACAACATTTTCCAATTGTGGGTGCCATATCACTGTTTGCATCTCTGTCCGGTTTGCAGGTGCGTGCTGTACCCATTTTGACCACCTTATCGCTGTTCCGGAAGAAATAACAGCAGTGTTCATTTACTCGCTTCGGCAAATTCTCTTTCTACAAACACCCACCACCATTACATTTGCATATTTTATTGTCTCGCGAGCACTTGAATTCAGGCCTTGGACATAAAAAGGACGCTGACCTGCTGACCAACAACATAAAAATGTCACTGAGGCTTTTTTGTGCAAAAAAGACCTGAGCTCGAAAAACAGCTCGCCGTCGCCCGCATAAGGTCACCCGGAACACTGATGTGCCCTGGTGCGTTTCGCAGGTGTAACCGCTTCAGGGCGACAAGCTTACCTCAAGGTGGACAATACAGGCAGTCCGAAGCCTGCCAATTATCTTAAATGTTTTATGAATTATGGTCTCAGACCACACATTGCAGTTCAGAGAAAATCTGATTCGTCACAGAGGTCAGAAGGCAAATCCCAAAACTGAAAATCGGAAGGGAGAATGCAGAGAAGGCTTGGATGCAAGCGCAAAATGAAGCAACGCCAGCAGAAAAACATGCCATCCGACCGTTTTCCAAACAGTCAAAATTTTCAGATGCCGAGCTGACGGTTAACCTATTTTGGCTGCTGTTAATCAAAAGAGGGGCCAGAAGATGACAGAACCAGCCCTGTATCGTCTGGTTAATTCTATTCAATCTCGGAATTTTGAGGTGGATATGAACGAAAGCTTATTATTAATGCTTGATCCTTCTATTACTTATTGGATTCTTAGGTCAGAATTCTAGCTTGTTTGTTCATGTGCGTGTGATCACGGCACCCAAGAAATAACTGGTGCACGAACCTCCATGGTGAAATAGGATAATAAGTGCCCAAACACTCAGCACCCCGCGGGGTCTCCTGGGGGATTTAGCTTCCTCCATCCTTCGCTCTTAACAAATACATAAAATGAAATAATTAAGATCATCAGCACGAATGTCTGGGAACGATAAAACGTTAGCTGACTTCTGCTCCGCCGTTCCAAAATTATGCGTGATTGGTGAACGGAAGGTCGTGTCTCGGGAGGCTTGCTCATGACTTCTTCATGATACAAGCGATGTCAGACGCACAAAACATGATTTGACACACACATCGAACAATGTTGCATGTTGGTAAAACTGCACTTTAATAAACGCAACGTTTCCTTTTCAGACGGCGGTGCCAGCGTTTCCGGTGGTGGTCAAAGTGGGACACGGACATCAGGGACTTGGAAAAGTGAGGCAGAAATTATCTTTGAAATACCACTACAATTTTTCCAGAAGATGCTTCAAACAATTATTAAAATGCAGATGCGCATCAACAATCAACAAGAGTTGTCGGATGCAATCAGTGTGATCGGCTGTTCTCAGCAGCATTGCACCGTTGAGCCGTTCGTCGCATCCAAATACGACATACACGTTCAGAAGATTGGCACCGCTTATAAAGCCTTTATGTTGGTTTAATATGAATCCGTTAGTTTTTCTGCGTTGACCATGGTATGCGTGTTGCAAGAAGACCGACATTCTAACCACGCATACCGTGCGCTCCATCGATGATGTTTCAGGCGCAAGGGCATCGGCGAAAGTTGGAAGGCGAACAGCGGGTCGGCAATGCTCGAGCAGGTTGCCATGACCGAAAGGTAATGATGCAAAAGTACTGCTTCTTCAGCTCAATTATCGGCTTCGGATCGGGCAAAAAGCTAGAACAAAACGAAGCATGTTTTTCAACAACGAGGGGAAATGAAAATTATATGTGTGACACAAACAGATTGAAGATCTAAATTTTCAGATACAAATTGTGGATTGATGCCGTCTCGTCTCTGTTCGGAGGGTTGGACATTTCCAGTCTGGAGATTGTGGTCGGCCAAGATGGAAGTGAACACATCATAAAGGCGTCCGATTCCTCCTTCACGCTCATTGGTGAAACGCAGGAAGAGGTGAGTATTCTGGCGATTGGCAAACTGAAATTTTGGAATTCGATTACTTCAATGCAGTAAAAAAATATTTCAGTCACTTCGACATCTTTTGATTTTATGTCAATTGACCAACGTTTCGTCGTTCCAGGACCGACGACAGATCGCTGACCTGACGCTGCATAAAATGTCGATGATCGTGCAGATGCAGCATGAAGGGTGAGCAAGACTGCTGGTACATACTGTAGATACCTTGTTGCACCAAAATTGCCTTGCTTGTGCTTTTTTGACTTGGCCACACATTTCGGTTATGGGACAGCAGCACACGCAAAATTATTACGGCAGCACTCTTTCCAACTATGTGCCACAGAGTAGTGCCTTCTGTTCTGATCTCAGTTTTTTTCCTATTCCTTGAAGCGCCACGACCGCGGTTGAGCCCTCACCGAGACGAACATCCGCAACTGGTAGCAGTGCTGGTCAACAACAGTCGAAGGTTGCTACCGCACCAGCACCAGCAAATCCAGAACACTCGCCGACCACATTTGTACGACACGAACCGGTGGTGGACAATAACAAGAAGGACTCGGATGCAACTAAGATTGATAGGAATCCGTTTAGAACCGGCATTGTCAGCAATGAAACGTTGGTTGGCGCTTGGTTTTGTTGGCTCTCGCTTCAAGAGTTTAATATTCCGCCTTTTCTGGCATCATTTTCAATCCTGCACGCCTTGCTTTGCATGGATTATAGTATTTTATTTGCACACAAGTTTTGCGCGAAACTGATTTCAAGTTGCTTTCAGTCAGCACGAGCCGAGTGCAGTAGTCAGTCCGGTACCGCACAAAAGTGACGCAGCACCGATCGGACCCCCACCGCCCCTTCCACCCGCTAAACGACCCCCTCCTCGGCCAACCAGAGCGCCAAGTTTGTCCAAATCAGACGATCCTCCGCAACTCAACAATGATCAAGCTAATGGTGTGTTTTAATTGTCTGGGTTATATTCTGGTCAGCGAATCGGGACTACAAATTACGTACAGTGCCCATGCTGTTGATTCGAACAAGATTAACTTTAGAACACTTCAACAGCACCAAATTGTACGTAGATCGATAAAAATACAAAAACACACAAGAATTAACATTTTTCTAGCAAATAATATGGAGAACCATGATATGACAATTGACTCACCCACACACGCTGAGGACACCATGGGCAATCTGAAGAAAACGTTTGCAGGAATATTTGGGGACATGTGATAAATGCATGTCTGATACCCTCTTCTACCCTGTGCAATGGTTTGATCTCCAATTCTGACGTTAACGTGTTCGACTTTTAATTAATCTTGCTTGATGAGCAGACTGTTTGAATTCGTTTCACTATTCTCATTGTTACAATATGATGATCATAAATGCTCGCACGGAAAATTATATATTCACTTTAGCGAACAAATTCCAGTTTTTGCAACTTCATTTTGCAGTTATTGTGCCCATACTCAATTGTGATCTTAAAAGTCGTCTCTTGCAAGGCTTATGATTTACTGTTGCTTTAGCGCATAACGAGCTGAGAAGAATTAAATGCATATTTTTGAGCAGTCGCTTGATCAGGTGATATGTTTTAAAAATGTACGCCTCTGGAGCGCTCACCGGCTCACCGGTGTTTGCTGATGAATTCATCCAATGAAATGCGGTCGCTTGCTTGATTTGATAGGAATCATTCTGCACAGCTCGAGAAACTTCTACACTGTTCTTACCCATGCCCAGTATACGATCGTGCAATACAGCATTCTAACTTCCGATCAATGTAAAAACCTCTCTCTGCATTTTTTGGCGTGATTGTGACCATTTTGGTGCTTTTGTGCTGGATATGTTTGTCTGTTACATATTTATGTCACCGCAAAGTTAATTATGCTTTTCGTTTAACTCAATAAAATACTGAGAAGCTACAATGATATCAGACTTGGAACTCGCCACCAAATTCTGAATAAGATGATCGCAGCATGCCATCGGCGTTTTGTTACAAGCGCGATCCACTGGATGGGGTGCACTTGACAGCAACACTCCATGACATAAAGCTAATTTTGCCGAAAAAACAGTCAGTCAGACTCGAGACTACTAAGCAAAAACAAAAAAAGTGTTTTATTTCATTCACAAGCTGGAAATTGCTTCCATGAAATTCCAATCCTCGCGGTTAGCCGCCAATCAGGCGTGGGAATCCAGTCTGATCACAATGTCTCCCTCCCTTAAGTACTATGTCACCACTTTTTCCTCTTTTTCAGTACTTAACGACAGCAAAAGTTGTGACATAGTACTTAAGCCCATGTCACCACTTTTGCTGCTCTTGAGTACTGAAAATGTGAAAAATGTGGTGACATAGTACTTAAGGGAGGTAAGCATGGTGATCAGACTTGACTGCGACAACCGATCACACTAATCACACGATATGAACGAGAAATAGTAACGAAAATTTCTGACTGTGAACAAAATAAAACGCATTAGATTCTGAAAAAGTAAGCTAAGGCAGGCATTTCCTTGCATAAGCGTTATTCTTGGGCTTCGCCAGGCACATCTTAGTGGGTCTGCTGTTGTGAAACTGACTATATGTCGTTCAAGTGACGTCTGTAGTCAAGCCGTAAATGTAGCTGCACCGTTTGGGTTCCTTCTTCTCCTTATTCATGTGATGAAGCCAAACTAGCCAAAGTTCTGATAGCGTGATGAAGTTAGACCAAAATGAGCGCAGGACCCAGATGCAGTCTTGGTGCCACGTGAAACTAAAACATCGCAATGTCTAAATTCAAATCCGAATCAGGCGTCAGCAGCACAATAATACACACATACAATATTGTGGTTGCTCGTGACGCTGATGCGCTTTCTGACGGAGATGTCCCTGAAAACGAAACCCGCGCCGGCCGAGAAGAATGGTCACAACTGAAACGGATAAACCGGATATTAGTGCGTTGGACGAGATGACTTGGGTTTCAACTGAGCGCAAGAGTAAGAGGACACACTGAACCGATCCTGCAACGAACCAAAAGCGTGAAAACTGACAATTGGAAAGAGTCATTGAGTGGCAAGCGCATTCCTCCACTCAAGAATGCCAGAGAAACACGGCACCGTTCGGTTCGGGGTTCGCATCGCATTCTCAAGGCCAAGAAGGCGCAAGGCAGAGCAGCAGCAGGGTACAGTGTAGTTCCTTGTCCGGAGGGGGAGATAGTGTACCCCGAGCCCGAGGGGGGAGGGGGGAAGACCCAAATCCAGAAAAAAGTCACTTTTTGAGCACTGGTGTACCGTAAAAACCCAGGTAAATAGAAGGGGGCTCTATTAATTCATTGTCACCTTTTGGGGGGCTCTAGTCCGGGGGGGGGGCAGTGTTGGAGGTACTCTGGAGGGGGGATACCTACTGTACCGCGCTCGGAGAGGGGGGATACCTAGTGTACAAGAGCCGATGGCCTGGGGGGTTATCGTATGGGTTTTTTATTTCGAGCCATTTAGGGGGTTCAATTAATGGGGGGTCACTGTAGTGGCTGGGGGGGGATGGGGGGGGATTCCCCCCTAAGGGGTATCTATCTCGAGTCAACCCTTAGGGGGATGGGGGGGAAGGGTATCTATCTCGAGCCGACCCCAAAGGGTATCTCGAGTAAGTAGATTTATGGTTTTCAAAGGCAAAAATAGGTGTTTTTCGACCTCGGGACCCCCAAAAATCGCGCGCTCCGCGCGCAAACACCCAAAAAATGGTCATTTTAGGCCAATTTTCGGCAAAAATGTCAAAAAACACCCATTTTTAGGCCAATTTTGCAGTAAAATTGCATGCAAAAAACGGCCTTTTTTAGCCTTTTGACGGACCATAGGGGTATCTTGGGTACCGTATTGTCGGAAATAGAACCCGGGGGGTCTATTTTTTCACTGGGATCATTTTGGGGGGGTTCAATTTATGGGGGGGTCAATTATTGGGGGGGTTATATTTTTCATTTGGCCCCCCGACGAAAAAAATCATTGTTAATAATGCCCCTAAAAATGGCCTGTTTAGGGTATTTTCTGCCTTTAACAGCGTTAATTATGCTTAAAAAGCCGTATTCTGCTGAAAACGCAAGCTTAAACAACGTTTGACACAACAACACAGCCTTACCATACCACTAATCAGTGGTACGGTGAAGGTTGGGGGTGGGGTTCTATTAATGGGGGGGGGGTCAATTAATGGGGGGGTTCTATTTTTGATTTCGAGCCATTTAGGGGGGGTTCAGTTAATGGGGGGTCAATTAATGGGGGGGTTCTATTTCCGACAATACGGTAGCCTCTGGGGTATCTCGAGTAAGTCCGAAACCTTCCCCCCAGTGTAGTGGCTGGGGGGGGGATGGGGGGGGATTCCCCCCCCCCTAAGGAGCAGTGTAGTTCCTGGTCCGGCGCGGCGGTTAGTGTACCTACCCCTTTTTTTCGTGAGGCGGTTAGTGTACCTCCCTGGGGGGGGGAACGGGGGGGGAAGACCCAAAATCAGGAAAAAGTCACTTTTGGAGGTAGAAAATTTGACCTATTTTTACCCCTTTTTGGAAAAAATTCTTCAGAACAAGGGTATTTTGGCGACTTTTAAGAACATTGACCTAAAAATCACACATTTTAGGCCTAAAAATGCCCATTTTAGGCAAAAGTTGAGGCGGTTAGTGTACCTGACGCGGCGGTTAGTGTACTAGTGTACCTTGGTCGCGGCGGTTAGTGTACCTTAGGGGGGGACCCCCTTCCCCACCCCCAGGAACTACACTGCTAAGGAGTAGGTACCTTGCAACCACCCCTTGGGGGGGATGGGGGGGGGAAGGGTAGGTACCTTGCAACCACCCCGGAGGGTACCTTGCAACCAGTGTAGTGGCTGGGGGGGGATGGGGGGGATTCCCCCCCCCTAAGGAGTAGGTACCTTGCAACCACCCCTTGGGGGGATGGGGGGGGGAAGGCATGTTGGGAAAAGCTAGTCCCGTTGCCTTGACAGAGAGAAAACGCGAATTTTCGATTTCGCGATAGAAGGCACGGGTTGGCTCAAGGTTTGGCCTAAGCCTAAGCCTAAGCCTAATAGTAAGCCTAAGCCTAAGCCTAAGCCTAAGCCCAAGCCTAAGCCTGAGAAAAAGGGAAGTCAATTTTGAAACGGGACTAGCTTTTCCCAAAATGCGGGGGGAAGGGTAGGTACCTTGCAACCACCCCGGAGGGTACCTTGCAACCAGTGTAGTGGCTGGGGGGGATGGGGGGGGGGATTCCCCCCCTAAGGAGTAGGTACCTTGCAACCACCCCTTGGGGGGGGGATGGGGGGGGGAAGGGTAGGTACCTTGCAACCACCCCGGAGGGTACCTTGCAACCATCAATTTATGGTTTTTATAGGCAAAAATGGGTGTTTTTCGACCTCAAAACCCCAAAAATCGCGCGCTCCGCGCGCAAACCTCCATATAATAGGTATTTTAGGGAAATTTTCGGCCAAAATGCAAAAAAGTACAAATTTTTCGGCCAAATTTGCAGTATAATGCATGCAAAAAACACCCTTTTTTCGGACCTCAGGGGTACCTTGCAACCTCCCGGAGGCTGGGTAGGGGGGTACCTTGCAACCATCTGGATCCATCCCCCCCCCAAGGGTACCTTGCAACCATTTGCCTGCCACTACACTGCTTGCAACCATCAATTTATGGTTTTTATAGGCAAAAATGGGTGTTTTTCGACCTCAAAACCCCAAAAATCGCGCGCTCCGCGCGCAAACCTCCATATAATAGGTATTTTAGGCAAATTTTCGGCCAAAATGCAAAAAAGTACCAATTTTTTGGCCAAATTTGCAGTATAATGCATGCAAAAAACACCTTTTTTTCGGACCTCAGGGGTACCTTGCAACCTCCCGGAGGCTGGGTAGGGGGTACCTTGCAACCATCTGGATCCATCCCCCCCCAAGGGTACCTTGCAACCATCTGCCTGCCACTACACTGCTTGCAACCATCAATTTATGGTTTTTATAGGCAAAAATGGGTGTTTTTCGACCTCAAAACCCCAAAAATCGCGCGCTCCGCGCGCAAACCTCCATATAATAGGTATTTTAGGGAAATTTTCGGCCAAAATGCAAAAAAGTACCAATTTTTCGGCCAAATTTGCAGTATAATGCATGCAAAAAACACCCTTTTTTCGGACCTCAGGGGTACCTTGCAACCTCCTGGAGGCTGGGTAGGGGGGTACCTTGCAACCATCTAGATCCATCCCCCCCCAAGGGTACCTTGCAACCATTTGCCTGCCACTACACTGCTTCCCCCCCCCCCTAGGGTATTATGGGTCGATTGGCCTGCCATCACACTGGGGGGGGGGTCCAGTGTTGGAGGCATAGTAGTGGCTGGGGCTGGGGGTTGGGGGGGGTTACCCTCCTCTCAGTACTTACCTACCACAAAACCCGAGGGGGGGGTTGGGGGGGGGTTGAGTACTTACCTCTCACAACTCCAAATCATACCTCTCACAAGCAATTTTATACCTTTTTAAGGCAAAAATCGGTGTTTTTCGACCTTATTTTCGCAAAAATCGCGCGCTCCGCGCGCAAACCCACCCATAATACCTATTTTTAGGCGATTTTCGGCGAAAATTTTGAAAAAGTACTATTTTTACCTCAATTTTTGGCCAAAATTGTATCACAAAAACGGTGTTTTTTCGCCTTTTTGGGTGACCAAAATCATACCTCTCACGCTTCCGGTCCCAACCCCGCATCATACTTACCTCCCACACATGGGCCTGCCACTACACTGGTTGGAGGTGGGGGCGGGTTTGGGTGGGTAGCCCCCAGTACAGTAGGTATCCCCCTCGCCTGGTACAGTAGGTATCCCCCCCGATGTTTGGCATGGTACAGTAGGTATCCCCCCGATTTTCACCCCGGTACAGTAGGTACCGTAAAAACCTAAATAGAAGGGGGGCTCTATTAACTGACCAGTGTAGTTCCTGGTCCGGCGCGGCGGTTAGTGTACCTACCCCTTTTTTCCGTGCGGCGGTTAGTGTACCTCCCTGGGGGGGAAGGGGGGAAGGGGGGGGGAAGACCCAAATTCAGGAAAAAGTCACTTTTTGAGGTAGAAAATTTGACCGATTTTTTGCCCTTTTTGGAAAAAATTCTCCACAAAAAGGGTATTTTGGCGACTTTTGACAACATTGACCTAAAAATCACCCATTTTAGGGCTAAAAATGCCCATTTTAGGCCTAAAATTGCCTATTTTGGGCAAAAATTGAGGCGGTTAGTGTACCTGGCGCGGCCGTTAGTGTACTAGTGTACCTTGGTCGCGGCGGTTAGTGTACCTTAGGGGGGGACCCCCCTCCCCCCCAGGAACTACACTGTAACTCACTGACCCCATTTTGGGGGCTCTATTACGGGGGGGCTCTATTAATTCACTGACCCGAACCTGAAAAATTGTTCCCAGAAATACCCCCCAAAAACCCCTAAAAATGGGTTTGAAAGGATGTTTTTCGCTTGTAATCGCATTTATTCGTGTCTATTCGTCAATAGGAGGCGTATTATGTGCTCTGAACGAACAACAAACGTGCATAAATGTACCTATACACCACTGTCAAGCCTTAATACACTACAGTATAGGGGATGTTACTTAGGGGGGCTCTATTCCGGGGGGGCTGTATTTAGGTTTTTACGGTATCCCCCGATTTTGCCTCAAAAGTGCCAATTTTTGACCAAAATGGCCAAAATTAGTGTAAAATCAGTGGTCTTTACCTCAAATTACCACAAATTCGCGCGCTACGCGCGCAGATACTACGCTTTCACACGATTCCATACATAATAAACACATTAAAAATTTTCACCCCAAAACCTAACCCCCCAACCCCTCCAAATCCCCCTAGGTACATAACCCCCCAGGCCATCGGCTCTGGTACAGTAGGCAGTGTAGTTCCTGGGGGGGGAGGGGGGTCCCCCCCTCGGGTACACTATCTCCCCCTCAGGTGGTACACTATCCCCCTATCTCCCCCTCCGGGTACACTATCTCCCCCAATTTTTGCCTAAAATAGGCATTTTTAGGCCTAAAATGGGCATTTTTAGGCCAAAAATGAGTGATTTTCAGGTCAATGTTCTCAAAAGTCGCCAAAATACCTTTTTTCTGAAGAATTTTTTCCAAAAAGGGGCAAAAATAGGTCAAATTTTCTACCTCAAAAAGTGACTTTTTCCTGAATTTGGGTCTTCCCCCCCCCCCCTTCCCCTCCTCGGGGGTACACTATCTCCCCCTCCGAAAAAAACGGAGGGTCCGCTATCTCCCCCTCCGGACCAGGAACTACACTTGTACCCCCTCTCCGAGCGCGGTACAGTAGGTACCCCCCTCTAGAGTACCTCCAACACTGGGGGGTCAATTAATGGTGGGTTCTATTTCCGACAATGCGAACAGGTGCATTTATGCACGTTTGTTGTTCGTTCAGAGCACACAGCAGCACATAATACGCCTCTTATTGACAAATAGACACGAATAAATGCGATTACAAGCGGAAAAACATCGTTTCAAGCCCCTTTTTAGGGGTTTTTGGGGGTATTTCTAGGAACAATTTTTCAGGTTCGGGTCAGTGAATTAGAGGCCCCCCCCCGGAATAGAGCCCTCCCCGTAATAGAGCCCCCAAAATGGGGTCAGTGAATTAATAGAGCCCCCTTCTATTTAGGTTTTTACGGTATGCTTCTGGGCGGGTTGGGGGGTTAGGTTTTTGGGTGAAAATTTTTAATGTGCTTATTATGTGTGGAATCGTGTGAAAACGTAGTACGCGCGAATTTTGGGTAATTTGAGGCAAAAACCACTGATTTTACACTAATTTTGGCCATAATTGTGTCTATTCGTCAATAAGAGGCGTACCGTATTCCCTAAAATAGAGCCCCCCCCAAATAGAGCCACCCCTAAAAGGGGTCAGTGAAAAAATAGAGCCCCCCAAAAATACAGCCCCCCCCCCAACTTGGAATTCCCCGCTTGGGGGTCGTAAAGTCAAGTTCTTGTATAAGAGACCTTGTGTACAACGTTTGTGGTCGAGTATATGATGACGTGCCTTTTATGGAAGATCTGCAGCTAAAAACATTCAATAATGACCAGTAACACCCTGACAGAAGTCCATTTTAGGGGTATTTTGCGGAACATTTTTTGAGATTTTGGGCAGCGAAAAAAATACAGCCCCCCAAAAAATAGAGCCCCCAAAAATACAGCCCCCCTAAAAGGGGTCAGTGAAAAAATACAGTCCCCCTTGTATTTTAGGTTTTACGGTATTATATGCTCTATTTTTATGCTCAAAATGCCCATTTTCGGTCAATAAATGCGCATATTTTGACCGAAAACACTTTGCGTGCCTTTAGTCCTTTATGTGCTAAATATTTTAGCTACTAGCCCTGGAATTTTGGTATCTGCTTATACTGGCAGGCGGTAGAAAAGCGTTTTTTTTTCAAGAAAAAAAACATTTTTTCGAGACCCGAATACTTTCCATTTGTTTTTCCCTGGGGCGTGGTGGGTACTTTATCGGTTTTTTATCGGAAAAATATCTGTGGTTTGTTCCAATTTTGCCAAAAAAATGTGATGCAAAACTGATGTGTTTTTCGATTTAGTGAAAAATTGGCTCTAGCACGTAAATTAACCCTCCCAAAATGAGCCAAAAGGCGTGTAAAACAAACTAGTGTTTTCGATCGACTTCAACACTATTCAAGAGCACTCTCGTCATCTTGAAAAATTTTGCACTGAAATTGTTATATTTTTCGAAATTCGAAAAAACCGTTTTTTCCACGAAAAATAAAAAACAGCTCTTTATGGCAGTTGAGTAGATACTGTATCTACTTCAACTAAATCTCGATTTTTTGCAGCAACGACAAATGTTTGGTTGCAAATTGCTACCATTCTGCGTGCGGTTGTGATTATGGTTGTGGTCTGATTTGCAGATTAGCACATTACTAAACTAAGATGGAGGCGGGCGCAACAAGTGGTATGGCGCAGCAACAGCAGGCAGTAGCGCCACCACAAGCACAACAACAATCACAAATGGCTGCACCACCACCACAACAGCAAATGCAGTACGCACATGCACATCATCAGCAACAAATGCACTATGACTCCAACAACCAACAAATGATGCCGGCCGCGTCGCAACATCAGGTTAGCTAAATCTTGCTATTCATTCACATTCTACTTCATTTTTATCAGTATATGGAAGACCGTAGCTTCGTATTTACAGCCGCAACAGGTCTACTACCAACCAGCACAGCAACAACAGCCGATGATGTATCCGGCGGCGTCCCAACAGCAACAACAATACCAACCACAACCCTATCCACAACAACAGGTCTATTATGGACAACAACAACAGGTTTCGTTGTTGTGCTATTTCACGTTACTCAGTTATTCTGAGAGGGAAAACACTTTTTTCAGCAGGTTCAATACCCTGGTGGAGTACCTGCTGGTCAACCGATGCAGTATGCCCCACAGCAACAGCAACCACAGCCGGGCCACATGATGTATGCGCGACAACAGCCACCACCACCACAACAACAACAACAGTACCCCACGCAACAACAACAACAACAACATCCACAACAACAAGCAACACCAATGTCACCACAATATCAGAGCATGGAACTGCACGATGTTGAAAAGGTTGATACATATTATACATTGACAAGTTGACGAGACACAGAAATTATGCAATAGACAATGTAATTAGTAATGAAATATTATAATCGCCAACAATTGCAGACGATCATGGATATGCGTCAACGTGGACTCACCAACGACCCTCGTTATCATCACATGGTCTCCATTGCCAGTCGAATGCGAGGTGCGTTGCGCAACATTTGCCGTTCTCATCGACTTTACTGGCTGCATTATTTATGTCTATAAAATCCTTGTAATAATTATTGTATTGTCTATCATCGCTTGCATTGTAGCGCAACATCAGCAGTCAGCGGTGGCGGAGCAGCAACAGCATGCACCCCAACAGCCACATCCACAACAACCCTACCAAGCAACTGCTGTTGCACCGTCACCTGTTGCCACATCAACTGTGCAACATCAGCCAGCCAGCAGCAGTGCGACCGCCGAAGCATTGAGCGGTGGGCAGTTGGAGCAGTTGAAGGCCCAAATCCAGGTGTACCGCATGTTGGCGCGCTCGCAACCCGTGCCGCCACAGCTGAGTGCTGCTGCGATGCGATCCGGTGCGTTGCCGATGGTCACCAACTGGCTTTTATTCTGTTATGGATGTTTTTCGAGATTAACTAATGCCACCAATTTTTATACCGTGTGTAGGCTATCTCAGTTAGCTGTACAATCTCGAAAACGGCCAACACATAAGCAAATAATGCGAGCGAGACAGCCAGTCCGATTACCAGTTTGGTATCGTTCCATTTCGACGAAGGCTCTCATGCATTTCTTCATATATGAAAGGCACAACCAACAAAATAGCATTGTAGAGTTGGAGCGCCGCAAAGCAATGTCGCTGCTGCCCGAGCCATACAGCACGCCGGGCAAGGGTGCCAATGGGGAGCAGTTGCCCTATCATCTGCTCAGCATTTTCCAGTTGCATCAGCAACGCGCTAATCGCCAAACAACATTGCCGAAACCGGTATGTTTGTGCATGATATTACACTGCTGGTGTTGCTATCGACTTGTATGGTGTCAGTGTGAGTGACACGTAAAGTGTGTAAATTTGAATTCGGAATAAATATGACGGAAGTTCGCGCACGAGTTTCAACCAAGGTAGAAGTGGGTGGTTAGGACTCCATAGAGCAGGTGAACAACGCTTACGCTGGTCGAAATTGTGCACTGTCTCGTAAAAATTGGCAAACTCCACCTCTGTCCTCATCCACCAACAGTTTGATGTGGCCCGTACCCCACACCATTCTCGCGCTGTACTTATGTCTAACTAGCAGTGTTCGAACGGGATTCATTTATAATCCCGGGATCGGGATCGGGATTGGGATCAAGAAATTGTCGGGACCGGGATCGGGATCGGGATCCCGGTTTTGAAAACCCGGGATCGGGATCGGGATTGACCAGATAGTCCAAAGGTAACAGTTTTCATCATTTTATGCATAAGATGCACGTTAATGTCACAGACAACCATGAAACATGTTTATCACACATGGATAAACACCCGCCGGAACATTGATTAAAGCCGATTGAAAATCGAGAATAGCTGATGACGGATATCAAAGATCATAATTGTAGTCGATCAATGGCAAAGCCTTTGACAAAAAGACAAGCATTTCACCATTTTCTGGTTTCAACAGTATCTTTTGTCATCAAACAAATCAGCTGCACTGGAAAAGAGCTGTTCAGAAGGCAGAGGAGCGGAGCGCTTAGATATTTGGAAGCTAGACGTGCCAGTCGCGGAAACTTTGTTTCATTTGTTGCCCACCATGACAAACTTTCCTCGAAACTGAGTCCCTTCGTTCGATGCAACTTTGTGTAACCGTTTAGTTCTAGCTCGACTTGTTCGCGAGTGGTGGTGCTCGCGGTTTCATCATGCTTGGAATCAGCCGTCGAGCACCTCTTAGGGGCGGGGCCACGCAAACACGATTGTGGGTCGCGGGTCAGCAATAATTCTATGTCCAATGACCGCCCCGCGTTTGCATGGCCGCACTTGCGGGTCGCGCCGGTTTGCGGGTCACTTGAAACATTTATTTAGCCATCACACACAAAAATGAACCAATCAGCGCTGTGCTACGGCAGTCTGCGACGTTGGCTGGACGCGGATTGGTTAATTTTTGTGTGTTGCAGCCAAACAAATGTTTCAAGTGAGCCGCAAACCGCGACCCGCAAGTGCGGCATGCAAACACGGGGCGGTTGTTGGACATACAGAGTATTTTTCTGACCCGCTACCCGCGCCCGCGTTTGCATGGGGTTTGCATGGCCGCGCCCTTACAACAGCTTGGCGAATTATGATTGCATTATTTTTTACTTTTTCTCAAAATTTAATCCCGATCCCGGTACTTTTTTGGGCGGGATCGGGATCGGGATTGACTTTTTCAAAATGACGGGATCGGGATCAGAAAAAGGGCCCGGGATCCCGGGATCGGGATCGGGATCCCGTTCGAACACTGCTAACTAGGGATCTTCATCGTTACTGTCACGCCTCGAGCGGTTGTTGATGCTTACCCTTTTCGTGTGTGAAACGGAATAAAGTGCTACTACTACAGGGATCGGCATCGGGGGGTATGCCGATACCCGATGGCCGATACTTGGGAAATGCCGATACCCGATACTTCGAAAATAACCCGATACCCGATAGTGCCAAAATACCAACAAAACACCGCTTTTTAGCAAAACTGAGGTTTTTGGCAAACGTCGCTCGGGATTTTTTGAGTGGCCATTGAGTACTGCGCGCAACAAATTTTTTCACAAAAATCTTGCTCTGTTGTTGTGTCATGCAACATGAAAATAGCTCCCACCTACATTTGAAAACTGGGTTTTTGAGAACTGGGTTTTAATCGCGAAAAGTGTAATACTCGATACCTTGGAAAAACATGCCGATACCCCATAGCCGATACCCGATACCTTCCGATCCCTATCTACCACCTATTATTTATCCGCAGGCTGGCATCGACCCCGAGCAGATCCTACGTGAGCGCGACAACCGCATCGCCAATCGGATCGGTCTGCGAATCAAAGAACTGGTATCGATGATGGCCACAATCGCACCATCGTTGCGCACCAAGGCTGAGATCGAACTCAGATCGCTCAGATTGTTGAATTTCCAGAAATACGTGAGTGGAGCACATCTAACTTGGTCAATCGTTTGTTTTTATTTCACTAAAAACTTTACACTGGACGTCAAGTACAGTCACGTATGTTTTTTACAAAGGACATTCGCCAGTTACTGATACCACTGCCACTAATATAGAGTAGCGCACAAATTGATGAACGACTTTCGCGCTGGTTGAAATTAGCGGGATCAGTAAATTTCGATGTATTCTGAACAGAAACCGGTCACGTGGTGACCAGGATTAGACCGATGTATGATCACCGAATTTGTCTTTTTCTACAGTTGCGTCGCGAGGTTGTGACATCGATGCGACGTGACACGACGTTGGAGACGGCACTGAACCCGGCTGCGTACAGACGGACAAAGAAACAGTCGTTGCGCGAAGCACGTGTCACTGAGAAACTGGAAAAACAACAGAAAATGGCACAGGAGCAGAAGCGCAGACAGCGACATCAGGTTTGACGTGGACTCGCGCCGGGACTCGCTGGTGATGAAAAGATGTGACTGTTTGACTTTATGTATCTTTCGTTCAGGAATTCCTGGCAGCAGTTATGCAGCACGCAAAAGAATTCAAGGAGTACCACCGGAACAACCAGGTGTGTGTCACTTCACTGCTTTGGAATATCTTCTTGGCGTTGTCATAATCCTACAGTATTTTGAGGATTGAAAGAAGTGATGAGCAACCAAACCGCCTTATCTATCTGACTGATGCAACAATAACAAAAGCATTTATGCCCGATTGTTGTGTCACAGGTGAAACAGTCGCGTATCAGTCGAGCCCTTCGAATGTACCACGAGAACACGGAACGCGCCAAGAAGAAGGAGGAGGAACGACGTGAACGCGAACGAATGCAACGACTGATGCAGGAGGATGAAGAGGGATACAGACAGTTGCTCGATCAGAAGAAGGACAAACGATTAGTGTTCCTGTTGTCGCAGACCGATGAGTATATCAACAGTTTGAAGGGTACGTCGGGCGGCGCAAGGGATTGCGTGGTGTGGGGGAATAGATAAAAGTGCAAAATATTGAATACTGAAAAATGGCTGTTTTCTTTGGTGTGTCTAGGTCGTTGTGCAAAGGCTAGCTTTTGGCTCCTGAAATAATCTCTTGTCAAATACAGGCCTGGTCGCCGAACATCAAGCAACCGAGCGTCAACGTAAACGAGCCGAGCGCAAAGCGGCACGCGCTGAACGGGTGTGTGCGATGGTTGTTCTAAGATTGTGATTGTACCTACAAAGCACAAACATAAGGCGGCGAAATTGCCGGTGGTTTAGCCTTCCAACAAAAAAGATGAAACAAAGCATTCACATAATTGAGGGAAATCGTGCGCCGTTTTAGGCGGGCCCCGAATATTCGACGAGCCCAAGGCTTGCTGACCAACGAAAATAACTGCAATTACATATTGCCTAATGATTACAGAAACGTCAACGCGAAGAGGCGCGAGCACAGGCAGCAGCATTGCGCGCAGCGATGGGTGAAGACGAGTCATCGAATATGTCGGGCACGCGGGATATGATGGACTCGTCTGATCTGCCTGATGCTGATTTGCCGGTGAAAGTGCGCAACACAGAGACCGGACAGGTGCTGCACGGCGATAAGGCGCCACGCGCGTCACAGTTGGATGCTTGGCTCGAAACACATCCCGGGTTGGTTGCTATGGTTGTTCACGATTGACAAATACGGTCTGTTCTGTGCGTTTTCGTTTGAGTTCAACAGAAAGTTTTTTATTTTGTACCAAACTGCCCAAAATACGTCAATCACCCACAATTCAAACAGTTTGATGTAAGTTGCACCTAGAAGTTCCCTGAGCAGTAACTCGTGCTGGCCATCTGCCCAAACTAACGTCAGCGGAGTAGAGCATAATGTTGTAATTTTGTGTGCGTCAATGATGCTTGGTTGCACGTTGCAGCTACGAGATTGTGTCACGTGACGAGCACGGAGGCGAGGGTGAGGAGGAGGAGTCGTCGTCGGATGAGAGTGACCCGGATGACAATGACCAGAAGGCGGACGTCGATGTGAAATCACCCGAAACGCAGAAAACGCCCGAGAAAAAGGAAGAAAACGCGGCTGAGACGACGGGCGAAGGCGGGGAGGATGAAATGAGCAGGAACAAACTGATCATACAGGTATGGTCTGTGTTTGGATTGATTTGAATTCACAACGCTCGATGATCACAACATTCAGAACCCGACGGGCAGCATTGTGTGTTGTGAGCAGCGCATTTTAGAATGGTTGACTGACGCAGGCCTTCATACAGGATTGCTTATGCAAGTATAGGACCCGCCACAAAAATGTTATATAATTTTGACCACTAATTATGTGCCAATCGCCGCGACATTTCGCGTCAAGCACCAAAAGCAAGTGTAGAAGTCATGCAATATAGGTGACATACATAGCCGGGTTACTGTCGGGCGGGGCGTCATTCTATTCTAGCTCGCTATACAACCCACGTACCTGATTACCGTGATGTTTCACTGCAGAAAGCACGTGTCGAGGATGACGAGTACACAGCGCAGCGCGAGGCAGCCTCGTACTACGGTCAAGCACATCGCATGCGTGAGGCCGTCACCCAACAGCCGTCGCTACTCAGTCAAGGCCAACTCAAACAGTATCAGGTTCGCTTGCGAAAGGAGTGTTTTTTTATTTAAGCCGTTTATCTTCTTTTTGGCCAATGCGGTCGCTCCGTGACGGCACAGTCTAACTCATTTCAACCTTGGAAAGTAGTTCATGTACATTTTAGAACAATTTTACGCTGATCACAATTTTTGTGCCAATTCTTTTTCGCAAACTACGTTATGATCAAAGTTCTCGCCGTTCACTTTTTGTCGTTTGCTTTCGGGCCAATGGTTTTCTGAGTGGTCAACTGGGCTTTGCGCTGCCAACAACTGACCAATTTTTAATGACATGCGTGCGTTGCAGCTGAAAGGTCTCGAATGGCTGGTGTCGTTGTACAACAACAATTTGAACGGCATTCTCGCCGACGAGATGGGTCTGGGAAAGACCATCCAAACGATTGCGCTCATCTGTTATTTGATGGAGCACAAGAAACTCAACGGACCGTTCCTCATCATTGTGCCCTTGTCGTACGTTTGGGTGGGGCTTTTTGATGAAAAACAGATAGGCGATTCGATGGCATCGGGGCACAGGTCGGTTTTGATGTGAGCGTATCCTGTAGCTTCTTCAAAAGAATTCAATTTTTTAAACCACAAATGCACAACATTTACCTGGATCGAATTCGCAGTTCTTAGCACCGATGATGCTCACTTCAAAACATCACCTGGTCTCACAAGGCTCGACCGACGACCAATCTTGACCTTAGTGCCACCAAAGCATAGTTCATTGTCACGTGTCAGAAAAATGGCATCAAAACGACAAAACAATGTAAATTTCCCCATACAGCACGATGTCCAACTGGGCGCTGGAATTCGAGAAATGGGCACCGCACGTCAACTTTGTGTCCTACAAGGGCAATCCGAACATGCGACGTGCGCTCGCATACAAAATGCGCCACTTCAACAAACACTATAATGTGGCACTGACCACCTATGATTATGTGATGAAGGACAAAGCTGTGCTCGCTAAGGTATAGTTTAGCTGAATGATGTTTTGGAGCTTGTTTGGACGAATAATTGCATCTGGTCCGTTTTGGAATGTTGGCTCCCTGATTTCAGCGTCACCGCTCTTTATTGTTTAAAAAAAGCTTAAAATTTGCTCGTTAGGAGAGATGTGGTATTGAATAATTGGTTTTGTGTCACAGCTCTGCCAGAAAATACGGTCGAAACAAAAAATTGACAATCTGGGATACAGCGAACCATCGGATTTGAAAAGCTGGCAAGTGCATTTCCCCAAATCACTTTTTATGAGTGATGCCTGGTTGCAGGTTCACTGGAAGTACATGATCATCGACGAAGGCCATCGCATGAAGAACCATCACTGCAAGTTGACATCCGTCCTCAACACGTACTACACGGCACCGCATCGATTGCTGCTCACTGGCACACCGTTGCAGGTATGTGACCGCATCGATCACCGAGTTTCACACCGCCGGCTTTGCTATTTACGCTCAGTCAGATCTGTGTCTACGTTTTCCTTCAACGGCCGCGTGAAAGCGCCATTATTTGCTGATTTTCTATGATTATTATGATTCGTTTTACACAAGAGCACTTTCAGAACAAACTGCCCGAACTGTGGGCGTTGCTGAATTTCTTGCTGCCCTCAATCTTCAAGGCGTGCAGCACGTTCGAGCAGTGGTTCAATGCGCCGTTCGCGACCACTGGTGAAAAGGTGCGCTTACTGTGTTTTCGCTTTTTCTTGTGTGTATCCCTTCTTGAGAACGTTAATTTCCGCACATAATTGTATTTGTTGTCACATTTTGATGGTTGTCATTTTATCACTGCCAGGTCGAGCTGAACTCTGAGGAGACCATGTTGATCATCCGACGTCTGCACAAAGTGCTGCGGCCATTTCTGCTGCGACGGTTGAAGAAAGAGGTCGAATCGCAGCTGCCCGAAAAGGTATGCTTATAGCTTTTGCAGCTAAAATGAATTGAGCAAGAATTAACTTTTTTAGTGCAAATTGATTGTCATTGGTCAATATTCTCCTATTTCAGACAGAGCACGTGATCCAATGCGACATGAGCGCGTTACAGAAGGCGGTGTATCAGAGCATGAAGAAAGGCATATTATTAGGCGGAAACACAGACGTTAGTTGCACGTTACAATGACACTATGCCAACACGAACCTGATTTCGGAGGTGGCAAATATTGAAACATTCATACGTGGCTGCTGATTTGTGAACTGTTACAAACTGTTGTAGATACAACGGGGCGCATGAGATTTTCTCTTTTTATTCGTTTTGTAAGTACGCCACCTCCGAAATCGGACCCGTGTTGGTGTAGTTTGCCCGTACATATTTGAGCTTGTTCGCTTATTTGCTTTTAATGTTATTTGGTTGGTGTGTGGCTTTTCCTTTTTGACTGACGATCACCTGGTGCACTACTGCCCTCCGTGAACATGAAGGCAACGAGGCACACATTTGGCATTCGTTCAGAAAACCCGTGCCCTGATGAACACGGTGATGCATCTGCGCAAATTGTGCAACCATCCGTTTCTGTTCGACACCATCGAAGAGGCGTGTCGACGCGAATGGAATTTGCCGGAAATCACCGGGTATGCTGGTGGTTTTGGCAATTTTATTTACAGTTTTAGTTTATATCGTTGTTGTTATTTGTCAGTTTATGTCGACGCTAATCTGTGTTCGACATTTCAAACCTGATGTTTGCAGCAAGGAGCTCTACCGCGTGTCGGGCAAATTCGAGCTGTTGGATCGGATTCTGCCAAAATTGAAAGAGACCAACCACCGAGTGTTGTTGTTCTGTCAAATGACACAGTTGATGACCATCATGGAGGACTACTTCCACTACCGAAGTTCGTATATTTTGAACCTGAGTAACACATTTTTTCAAGACTCTTTGTCGAACTGTGGATGTTGCGGAGCAATTCTGGTCGTCCATTTTGAGTTTCGCACGCCGTCGGTGCGCCAGGTCGTCGCCAGTTCTGATGCACCAGATGGCTGCTTCAGAATGGCTTGCGGCCGTGCTGAAATTCATTGATAATAAATTCGTGCTCCAGATTACACGTATTTGCGCCTGGACGGCGGCACCAGTCAGGAGATCCGTGGCGAATCGCTGGCCAAATTCAATGCCGAAGAATCGCCCTACTTCATTTTCCTGCTGTCGACACGTGCTGGTGGACTGGGACTGAATCTGCAGTCGGCCGACACCGTCATTATATTTGACTCGGATTGGAATCCACATCAGGTATGATGGGTCAATTCATCAAGGCTGTGAAAGAGCCCAGGTTCATCCCCGACTTATTCTGTCCTTGTTTTTTTTCAATTCCCCCTTGTTTTATGTATCTGACAGGATCAACAACATTGAAAATTTAATGCCTTTATATGGAGGTTGCGAAACATTTCACTGTAAACTTTAGCATGTAAATGGATTTATCAACTCATCTAAGCGAATCGAAGGCATGCGCTTTTACATCACCCCAGGATCTACAAGCACAAGACCGAGCGCATCGTATCGGTCAAGTGCGCGAAGTGCGCGTGCTCCGTTTGTTGACTGTGAACTCGATCGAGGAACGCATTCTCGCTGCCGCACGCAACAAATTGAACATGGACGAAAAAGTCATCCAGGTGCGAAGCGGGAAGAATTTAAGTTTGATTTCGAATCATTTGCTTAGTTTTTGCTATTTCGATGAACAAACGTAAATGTTTTATTTGCGAGCATATTGTCTGACAGGCCGGCAAGTTCGACATGCGCACCACGGGTGCTGAACGTCGCAAATTGTTGGAGGAGGCGCTACGCGCTGACACGGAGGCTGATGAGGATGAGGTATTGATTGACGAATGATTTAGTGAATGATTAATGGTTAATTAGTGAATGAGTGAGTGAATAGCTGAAAGTGTTTCAGGTGGATGTACCAGACGATGAAATGATCAATCAAATGTTGGCTCGATCTGAAGAAGAATTCGATCAAATGCAGGTACAGGGCTCATCCTCACACGTTATGTCAAGTGGCGTGATCGGCTCTGTCCTGGTTTTTTTTGTTTATTGCGTGTCCTGGTCTCGTCATCCTTTGCACTCAGAAAACCTTGAGGTTAACGCAAGGATGACACTAATTTTGATTTAGCGCATGGACATTGAGCGTCGTCGACTGGAAGCCAACGAATACCGACGTAAACCACGATTGTTGGAGGAAGACGAGGTGCCCGAATCGTATCTGAAAGCAACCGATGAGGATGGCGAATTGAGTGAGACGTTCACTAAGGAAATGTTCGGTGCGTGAAACATCAATATCAATGGGCGTGTCCTTTGGCATTTTGTCTTTTGCGAAGTAACTGGAGCTATATTCCTATTACTGTGTTTGTGCAGCGAAAGACGCGAAACGTCAGCGCAAGGAGGTCAACTATTCGCAAGATCTCATGTCAGACAAGGAATGGCTGCGATCGATCGATGAGGAATTCGATGATGATCTGGAAGAAGAGGTAATTAGTCATTCTGTGTTTGTGTCGGATCATAAACCGAATTCGTTGGATATGATGTTTGCCTCCGTCTTACACAATTGCATTGCATTTGCTTGCAGCCCGAAGAAACGCCAGTGAAACGCGGTCGTCGACGTGGTGGCGGCAAGGGCAGTCGGGGTGGTCGAACGGATACACCGGGATCGGGTGTGTTTGATTTGGGCCTGACCTGTTGCAACCCTGTTTTGAAAACCAAAAATTGAACAAATTCTGTATTTGAATTATGACAAGTGTATTATCAACAATAAGTGGACTCTGCGTGCGCACATGTTTCCCAGCACCATAATTCCCAGGCGTTGTCGTCCAGTGGTGTCGTTAGGGGGGTTGGGGGGTTACCCCCCTGGTATGGAGTATGGGAAATCGGCCGGGGGTATGGGGTATGGGAAATTTTTCACTTTTGGAACAAGCACCCCTAAGAAATGACTTTTTGACCCCGAGAAGTACCAAAATTGGCCATTTTTCGTCCAAAAATGTCAAAAATCGCTTGCTGCCGCAAGAAAACTCTGTTTTAAGCACTATTTAGACCAATTTTGGTACTTTTAGAAGATTTTTGGGGTCATTTTTTTCAAAACCCCCACCCTCGGGTATGGGAAATTTTTGGAGAACCCCCCCCCCTGGTATGGGAAATTTTTCTTTTTTGGGGGTACGTGTGGGAAATTCCCCGAAAATTGGGCTGGGTATGGGAAAATTTCGACTTCTCAACGACACCACTGTTGTATCCACACAAGTCATAGACGTAAAACGCATATTTCTTGCGCTCAATCGGAGCGGCATTACGTCGACGACATTATTATTAGCCTGATGCCTAACGGGTGTATGTCGTTCGTACACGCTGCGCTTTGCCATCCAAAATGTTGTCGGCCCATGATTGTGATCGAATATGGTTCAATGTGATCAACCATATCCAACTGATTGTCACTGCAGGTCGCAAACGTCGATTGTACGAGGATGACGATGACGAGGACGAGACGCCTCGCAAACGACCACGTGGTCCGGCTGGGGGCAAGGCACGATCGGGCAGTCAGGATGTGCAGGCGCAGGCACTCAAAATATACGAACTCATCACAAACATTGAGAAATCGTATGTGCAGTTGGGATCAGTTGCAAGTTTTCTTGCCCAACGATGCCAATGATGATGACATTTCAGCGACGGCGAAGTGTTGGCCGAGCCGTTCATCCAGCTGCCGACTCGTCGTGAGCTGCCCGAGTACTACGAACGCATTCAATATCCGATGGATTTCAGGAAAATCAAGGTTCGGCTTGAATCAAGTGTTGGTGCAAAAAATAGTCAAATTTTGCTACTTTGGGCATGATTTCAGAAAAAGATCACCGATCTGCGCTATCGAACGCTGGACGAAATGCAGGCCGATGTTGAGCTGTTGTGTCAGAATGCACAGGTTGGTATTGCACCTTGTTGTGGCATATTATTGGTTATTTCATAGTATTTATGATCCTGGTTATTTCATTGACAATTTATGATCATGTACAATTGCAGGAATACAACGTTGACGAATCGATTATCTACCAAGACTCGATCATTCTGCAACGATCGTTCGTTGACATTCGAAAACGGGTGGCTGGGGATAAGAGCGAGAAGGAGGGGGAAATGGTACGGACTGGTTGTTGGTGGTGTAAGTACTGAAATTTGTGTCAGACGATTATCATTCCAGTTCAGAACATAAGGTCACGTGACTCCGTTCGCGATTTACTGTTGAACGTAGCGCTACTGTCGATCAGCCTGTGCTTATAAATTGTTTTGGAATAATTTTTACGCTGGTAGACATACAGTGGCGTCAGCAAATCTCGGTACGTAACCAATGAAAGAAATCGCGTGACCAACACCGGATCGATCAGCAACTTTGATACCCCAGAGACATCGATTTTGTACAACTACATAAATGTCAATAACAATTGTCTGCCCCAATCAGGACGACGACGAGCAGTCACGCGAGGCGAGTGAACGCGAAAGTCACGAACAGACACCGGTGACGCGTGAAACATCAGCGACGCCGACACCGAGCAAAGACAAGGATGCACAACAACAACAAGCAGCACAACAGCAGCAGAGGGTTGTGCCACCAGCCACGTCACCGAATGACAGCAATGACAAGGTACTGGCTTGAATTGGAAATGTTTGAATTTTGTTGGAAGCTGGGAACGTTGTGATTAGGTACTGTTTCGGATAAGATAGTATCTGTCTGACACGAGCCTTACTGAATTGAGGATATTTTTTCGTGTAGTCCACAAATTTCGATCATTGTAAAAGTTCTTTATAGCGATCTACGAAAACCAACGTTTTCGCTGGTCGAAGCAGATGAGTGGCCACAAGGTACTGTTGCTTCAAAAAAAACCCACCTGACTAAGCCAGGTCTGATATGATCATCAAATTTGATACGTGTCCATCTTGTCCGTGTTACAGGATTCGATTGCATCTGGCAGCGGTGGCAGTGCCAATGCAGCTAGTGTGGGTGGTGGTGACACGGTGACGTCACCGACAACTGGGGGACGAAGGAAGAAGACACAGCCACAGAAGAGGGTGGCTCGGATTGATGATGAGGAGCAAGGGATGGACACACAGGACACTGGCGAGGAATCGGCGGTCGAACCACAACAGCAGCAGCCGGACAACAAACCCACTGACGCTGACGCGGAACCTAAACCGACCAAGGCGGAAGAGCAGTGAAACTTTGCTGTCAAATGACCATGTATGGGTGTTTTCTCTCTCTATTAGGTCTCCTTGTTATTATTACACGGTTATTGCGTTTTCTCCATTGACGTATGTGTATGTATGTATTATGGAATGATGTGGTTTCCTTCAACGGCAATGTTTATATCTGGCTTTGTGCTGTGACAGTTTATCAGATACTTGTATGTGCTGCGCGTGCGTCACTGCGCAGGCAGCAATAACAGCGTAATCACAGCTCTAGCACGACTTCACCAGGCTCATATGTCTTGGCTCCCAGATGTAATTGTTAATTTTGCCACTGTTCTCTGTCAGCATGCGTGTTTTCATCCTTATTACGGCTTCGTGTGTTGTGACCGTTTCATTTTTGTGGCGGATTTAGCCTGACCTTGTTTCAGTTATGCATTCTCTGGCCGACTTTATCTCTCTGTTTTGTTATGTCATCATGAGAAACCATTGTTTGTTTGCGTAACACTGTCGCATTGTAGTTTCTGTATTGTGTGTTATCGTAGTGTTATTATTATTATTTGTGTTCTTGTGTCCGCAACAAAGTAATAACAACAGCAGTTTTTTTACTGTGCATACTCATGTGCAATCAGTGATTAATTTTTATTTATCCCATTGTTTCCTCGCCCACTGGTGGAATTATTGTGTACCCACGTTTCTTATTACCGTAATCTACTATCGATTTAACAGTCACGCTGTCGTCATCACATTTTTTTCAACGCCAATTGTCAGCACGTATACGAAATCGTACGTGAATGTTTCTTCAATTATTTATCTGCTCTCGTGTCTCATAAAAGTGGTTTTGCTTATCGTGGGATATTCGCTATAATTTCGCTCAGGTACAGCACATCAGACAAACGGTACTGAATTTCAAGTGGCACTAACCGGTTTTTGTTTTCATGTTTTTGTTGGTAGAGCTAAATCCAGTCAGTCAGAGGGGAAGCAAAGAAGCAGACCAGTGGGCTGTTGGGAAAACGACGAAAGCCGTGCCTTCATTCATTTGCACTGCACCCGGCATCGCACTTTGTGATCGGTCTCGTATTGCCTGGGTTTTTTGGCTGTCACGAAACGAAATCATAGTTACAATTCAGGGCTTATAGGACCGAATGGGACCATTACGGGAATGAAAAATAATTAAAAACGTATTAGGAAATAGAAAGTAACGTGCCGAAGGCAAGGCCGGACCGATCACAAACAATGATACCCAGGTGACCGACTGTACAAAAACTGAAAAGACGCCAGTTGAAAACGCGCTTATTAATATTTCATTATGTGCAAAACATTGTAAAAATACCGGCAACGACCACAATAAATACCACAGCAACGGATTGTGTGGCAGACATGAGCCAACAGCATTGTTGTGCCTGTCACTTGCTGCAACCTCATTCGTCGGGTGGATCCTGGCCGATTGAGATGCTGCTCACACCGACGAGAAAACGGAGACAACAACATGAGGTGAGTGGGATTGGGTCTGAGTTTCGGGGAATAAGTGCCGTGCACTGTATGAAATGTGAAGAAATGAATGGAAGCTCCTCTTCTACTTCGGCCGGTGGCATTTCTTGAAAAAACGTTTCGTCACAAGTTGTCCTGAACTGGCAGTGCGCCCAGGTGAATGAACTGAAAACTTGTGGCGTTTTTTGTTGCTTTGAGTTATGACTCATGGCCACGGGCTGGGTCATGCGCATGCCGTTTGTGGCACTACTGTACTTGGAACATTCGGAAATTCGTTGAACTGTTTGCGTCGAAAACGTAACAACGTGGGCTTGTTGTATTGTTTTCGTTTGAACATTGCGCACATGACGTACCAATTCAGTCGGGAAACCAATTGCTTGCGGTCATTACATTTGATTTGTGTCCTCTTCTCATGTCCATCGTGCACGAATGACGTAGTGCATGTGACCAATTATAATGACTCGGTACTTGGCCTGGTTTCATTACGGATGATGTCCCAGATGATTGATGGTTTGATGGACAATTGATTAGTATTCGATGAAGTAATCAGAATTCTTCGCGTTCACTTTCTTTCAATTCTTTCCCTTTCCACGATAAAAAACAGCAATTTTTATTAGAAAATTTAATACCTATTACGTCATTCGGCATCTCTGTCTTCAATATGAGGAGCGGAGTTGCGGCTCACGTGCAGCACATGTATTTATGCCACTTCAGTGATACTAACATGGTTCCACGCGGCTGCAGGAAGCTTACTGTCATATCATCAACAGCCGTCGTGCGCGCCGCACCTTTCATATCCTGTGTATTATACGGCACAGTGAATAACGGTTGAAGCAGCTGGGTTTCTCAAATGAGATAATCATGACTTTTGGCTCACCAAAGCCAGCGTTAGCCTTTCAAATCAGGATGGTGAAATGTTTTTAAATTAAACCAACAGATTAGTGGCAGGAACGAAAAGATCGCAAAAATTTTGAACGCTTAAAAATTTTATATGTTATTTTTCTCACCGCTCTCTTCACCATATCCAATACAATAAGTTCCATGTGCCATTATACCGGTTGTTGGCAGTGGCAGTAGAGGCTGCCCCAGCTTTATGGCTGACAACACTGCGCATGCGTTGTGCCACAAACCCGAACATAGCGGCACATGCGGTATGCCCCATTACAGTGATAAAGATTGGCATATACATACACTGCGTGGTTAGCAGGGCTGTAGTCGTATTATGAAAGGAGACACACATGCCACCAACTTGTGTTTCGTTCAATTCATCATGTCTTTCTCTTGCATCTAGAAAAACTGCCTGAGCCTGTTGTTGTAAAAATGCGTTCCCCTCCCCCTTTGCCTCGCCTTGTCTGTGTTCATATTTTTCTGTTTTCGTTTTGGTTGCAAACATGCACTTGTGGTTCCAAAACAAAAGCGCCTATTCATTTTTTTGAGACCACCAAGCTAAAAGCCGGCTCTTGATCTAAATCTGGCGTTCACTTTGTTCAAATTTTATCTTGGTCACACCTGACGCGCTGTCTTGTGTTGGTGTTAATACTGCTTGTTTTACGATGTCCAAGCAAATATCTTTTCCTTTAAAGTTCATGAACGTCTTATGCTCTCAGCGAGATGTAACCTACATATGTCATTTACATATATGTTCATAATCTTGTCATCTGTACGCGTTTTCGATCATTATTTGATGCCTCGTCAGTTGACCAGAAACACACAAATAAACCTGCACAAGTAAAGGTTTGCGCACCTACATGTGGTGTGCCGGAGCCGGACACATGTGCCTATATACAGCTGTGCTGCCCAAGACGACAAAAAGTTGATTAACTCAATTCGATAGCAAGTACGGTCTCAAGTACATCGCGCGTTATATACACAAGCTGCTTTCACCAACACACCGGTTTGCACTAGAACATATCAGCTGCACCATTACCGTATACCCGTCGACCACAGTAGCCCCTCATACATGTTCTAGAGTTCAGGTGAAATGAAGTTGCGCCCTTACCTGATGTGGTTTTGGTTGAAGCGAAACTTCCACTTGAATACTTAATCGACCGTTCATTAACGTTAACGTGTGTCAAAAAAGATTTCCCCGCACTCGCGAGCAAATACTTGGCTACCCGTTGGCGAGGCAGCAAGCCAGTTTAGGACACAAACGGCGTGAACAGAGTCTTTAACGGTTCAGGCGTACTTGAGTTTGAGTACTGGTTTTAACCTAACCCCAGACAATTGTACGTTAGCTTCAAATTTATCAGTTTCAGTTTGTTCGTTTAGGTTCAGGCCAGCAGATTATTTGGACCAAACGGATCCTGATCTGAGCCTGGGGAATTATTTCAGCCCAAACCATTATCGACCTGTTCGTGTACCCAATAAGTACATCCGTACGTACATATGTACCTATACTTGACCATTCTAATTTCTTAACCGTTTGGCGCATAGACACCTTTTGATAATGATGTTGACGGGTGGTCACGGGCGTACTCAGTAGTGGGTGTATTTCCCTTATTGTACATGTTCATCTCTTATTCAAATTGCTTAGATTTCTTTCCAACCTTGGTTAAATTGTGGCTTAGTGTGGCTTTATGTAACCCAAATCTTTTTACAAGCCATTCCTTTCACAGTTTGCTTCCAAATTTATGATGGCTGCGACGGGCTAAATTGTCGCCGATATGCAAATGTAGTTCATCCATTCAAATTCTTCATAAAATAACCATCTAAAAATGCCTATAAATTGCCCATCGTCTTGCTAAAATTATTCAAGTGCAATTGAGCCCATTGACTGACAAGCAGCCCAGAGATGACTCACGTGCGTGAACTTGGATGTATTTGTTTGGTTACTGTATGTATGTAGTGCGCACAGCGTCTTGGTCATTTTCGTGTACTCTACACAGCACATGCACATCTCAATTTAGTCATCACAAATACAAAATGCAAGTTGCATGCCACCATGATAGTTTGCATGTGACATTAGTTTGATCACGACGATATATGGTATGTAGCTCTCGGAGTTCTGGATTTGTTGATACGCCCATATCGAACAGTTGACATTGGAAGACGGTTCCACAACTCAACTGTTTCATTCAGAACTCTCAAAAAGTTTGTTATTGTGCAAGCTTGAGCCGTTCGGGTTTTGTAACTTTTTTATATCTGTTTTTATATCGGCATTAAAATATCCATCATCCACATATTTTCATCAACCATCACCATTTGACCTGCTGCATGTTCATCTGTGCACATTAGCCTTTAGCACCACCTGTTTTTCACAGATGAAAAGGTTTAAAGAGAGTGAGCTTGCTTCCCTGACAACCAAGTATGCCAATACATTATACGTGTCAGTATCAGGCAACATTCTATAGTGTGGAGCCATATTTTTGAATATGCATGGCCCAGGGTGTGCAGGTTGATGGTGATAATAATGATATGTGATTAGGCCAGAGTGCAGATGCTGGGATATTGCAAAAAATATTTTTTTGTGCCTGACATTTTGCATAATGTATGGACGGAGCTCGTTGGGGCACATTCAGTGCCGGGTAGCAACACGGGCAGGGCATGGCACGTATGTATGCAGCTGCACATTGGAGCTGTGAGCTGCATACTACCTGTACATTCTGGCTAGCTGATTATTATGATATCAAGCTAGTAGCTACATAAAGGTACAGGTAATTAGCCCAAGGGTGAAGAGGTGTGAGCCGCACAACCAATTGATCGTCTGTGTTGGTCAGGTGGCACGTGTGTACTCTCGGAAGCTGTCAGATCTTGCATGTGCAATGTTTATACCTAATACCTTTATGGACAAGTGTACCTCTGAGCGAGTTAATAACAGATGGTTGGTCGGCTCAGTGTATTGCTGTCGTTGTCTGTTTAGCATTAGAGGCCGGCCGGCACAGTGACGCATGAAGCACACGCAATTGACACGGGGCATTGAGGTATATACGATGACACTTTATGCATGTGATACTTTATGGCGCGAACCGCAAAGCTGATGCGCGGCACGAGAGAAAGCGGCCCGACGTGGCAAATGTATGCACACATGACATGATATCTTCTCATCCCGCGTATGCAAAGTCGCAAATGAGTAAAGCACCCAGCTATTACCTTGGTTGAATGTGTGTGTGTGTGTGTGCTGGGTTGCGTGCGTACCAATCAGTCACATAGTCCGGAGCCAATGCCCGTGCATCTGCGCCAATAATGCCTAAATGCTGCGGCCAACGCTGAAACGCTACCGAGCGCCAACGGCTGTGAATGTGTTGCAGAGTCCGACCACCGCCCTACCCACCAGCATGCCCTTCTTTGGCAAATCACTGAAACGCGACAAACAGCAGGCATTGCCCACTGTCAAGGATCGATATGACTTCATGGATGTGCTCGGAACGTTAGTCCATATGAATAGGGCATGAAACATCGCCTTCGGGTTCTATCACCGCCGATTCTCCGGGCGGCATGGCGATTGCCGTTGTCAATTCCGAACTCGGTTGTTGTATGTGTAGTACATGGGCAGTCGGCACACTTGGAATCGAATGTCAAACCAACTTCAAAAGTGTAGCCAGTTCGTGTACAGTCGATCCCAGACATTTTGTTCACTTTGAGAGAGCATTCACAAGGATGTGGTCCATGAGCGTAGGGTTCATTCATTGCAGTAGGTATGTATATGTACATATGTAGTATGCATTATACATCGACTGAATCATCATTGACAATATTCATCATGTGGGGCAGCCACTTCACTGAGACTACCGACTGCAGCACAACAAAACCGTGAACCAAATGTGCTTGATGTTTCAGGGGGGCGTTCAGCAAAGTGTTCTTGGCCGAGCGCCGTGACGAGGTGCGGGAACGGGTGGCCATCAAGTGCATCGATAAGAAAGCACTCAAAGGGAAGGAGGATTCGCTCGAAAACGAAATCTCAGTGCTCAGAAAGTCTGTAGATTGGAATTTCCATTTCTATCAAACTTGGTGACCGACTCGGGAATCGGGAACCGAATTAAGGGAATTGTCTTCTGTCTTCCCAGATTTGTTGTCCAGATTAAGGGAATCAGTAATTGCTTTTAATCCAAAAATTGACATGACCAAGGCTGATTCAATCTTGAGTACCATGTGTGGTCGAGGCCGAATTTTTTTTGAGAACTGCCTATAGGAGGAGGCAAGGGTAACTACAGTTGGCTCTTACAGACTGAAACACGCCAACATTGTGCAGCTGTTCGAAACATACGAAGAGAAACACCATGTTTACTTGGTGATGGAACTGTAAGATCTATAATTTTGCTAATTTGTTATCAAAAGAAGAGAACACAGTCCCTCAAACGTTATACAGTGTGACCGGTGGTGAATTATTCGACCGAATTGTGGCCAAGGGCAGCTACACTGAACGCGATGCCTCTCGACTCATACGTCAAGTGCTGGAAGCTGTTGACTACATGCACGATCATGGTGTTGTACACAGGGACTTGAAGGTACCGGATGATGTTTCATGAATGGAAATGCGTATTCAAAGCCATCTGATTACGAAGGAATAAAGCCCCAGAGACACTATGCACATGCAGACAGTGTCAAAGTTGATGATCGGATGGGTCACTAAACGTTCGACATTGATATGAATGTGATTATGTATACAAATGGAAACTTCTTCATGTTGACCTTTCTTGAATCTGTACCCCACACCTTACGTGTCCCCTTAGGTTGTTTGGATTTGGTATAGTGCTCGTATCCTCCTTGGACGATCTTAGATGGACCTGATGTTGCAGCCCGAGAATCTGCTCTACTACAACAGCGACGAAGAGTCGAAAATCATGATCTCAGATTTTGGCCTTTCCAAAACCGAAGAAAGCGGGGTGATGGCAACGGCGTGCGGCACACCTGGTTATGTTGGTAGGTGCTGTTATGCGGAACTTGGGAACGCAGCGGCTTATTCAAATGACGTCGATGCATGTTGCCGATCATCGCTCCAAACGCAGTCGAGTACTTTTGTCATCGACGGAACCTACACGCTAGCCTGTAGTGTGTGGATAGACATCTTGCATTTATTTGAGGCTGGCTTTGTCGACCCTAGTCTTTGCATGTGGACATGCGTTGGATTGGTTTCCAGCGTGCCGCATTTGAGGCGATTATCGACGACATCAGAATAAGACCGTAAATAAGCTAATCGGCAGGCCCAAACACCGTAAGCAAGGGTGGGCATGAGCGTCTGCAGCTTGTACTCTTTGTATAATAACATGCTATGACGATAAGAAATAAATCTGACGAACTCCTTGCGTTTGCGTGAAGCGTAGCGATGTTGCACGCATGCGTATGAAACCAGCTCGCATGTGTTTTTGGGGTAAAATGGCCATTTGGTGCACTCGCACTGACGACGATCTGATGCACCGTCCGTCTGCGTCAAAGTTAGTCGAAGCAACAAAACGCACATTGCTGCGTACAATTCACTGAAACCACGAGCCAATCGAGACATTTTCAGCGCCGGAAGTTCTCCAACAGAAGCCATACGGCAAATCAGTGGATGTTTGGTCGATTGGTGTGATCGCGTACATTCTGCTGTGCGGATACCCGCCGTTCTACGATGAGTCCGATGCGAATCTGTTCGCTCAGATCATAAGGGGCGAATACGAATTCGATTCCCCATATTGGGACGAAATATCGGACTCCGGTTCGGTTGATGTGAAGAAAACAGTCACTGATGATAAGACCACAAGTTTATCAACCGGATATTAACTACCGGCCTAGTGCGCTTATACGGATGCTATCTAAAGCGCTAAACGCTGTTTCTGGTTTCTAAATCGCTGTTTCTCAGTGGTCATACCATTTCTATAAAAGGCACATGTGACCGTGACCGATCTTCTTGCATTTTGATTTCAGCCAAGCAGTTCATCAGTCGATTGATGTGTGTGAACGTGGCGAAACGATTCACGTGCAAGGAGGCACTACAACATCCCTGGTGAGTCAACCATAATGGAGTCTGGGTCGCACGATACCTCGATTCCTTATTCTCATTTTCTGGTCACTTGGTTTTCGCTTCAATCATCGTCAAAAGTGCAAAATCACATTTTTACAGGATTTCTGGTGATGAGGCGGGCACCAAGGACATTCACTTGACCGTCAGCGCTCAACTGCAGAAAAGCCTCGCAAAACGCAATTGGAAGGTAAGTGGTATTGTAAGAAACATCACACACACGTTGCTTTGGACCTGAGTTGTTATTTTTGGCGCACAATTGTATAGTCTCTATCAGGTTAGGTGCCATGCCGGTTTTCAAGCATAATGTGTTTCTTATCTTCAACAACTTCACCTGCTGACGCTAACACTGATATGCATTCGAATGTTTCCACTGGGGTCTTGCGGTTGCAAGTGGGAGGCTTCGGTAGGGGGGTCATCCGTCCGGGGGAACTGAGGGTCTTGTAGAGGTGGAACGTCCGCCCCAGACAATGTGAATGGAAACACGTCAGCTGTAGTCCTTCATTGTAACGCCTACTCATCGTGATTGATGTCAATCGTGTTGTTTGATTGCAGAAAGCCTTCCACGCAGCGTCGGCGATCACAAAGTTCACAGCAGCGATGCGCATATCGTCCACATCACGTCAACAATCCGCCGATTCGGCCAACATCACCAGGGAGGGGTCACGTGACAACGACGGCGGGGACACCCCCACGGGCGGGGGGTCGCCCGAACCCCGGAGGCGGACACTGCGACCAGCAACTGCAGTACGGTCGAACCAAATGGGACGCATGCGACCAGCAACAACTGTGAATCGAGTGTGCCAGGCTCGACCGTCATATAGCCGCACACCGGGCCGGCGTTATCATATGTATTTTTTCGTTTGGTACAAACAAACATGTTACTGTTGTTGAAGGTTTGCATGATGCTATGTAATGCGTTCTGTGCAACATTCGGCCTATTATATACAAACTGTTTTTCACCTGACCATTGAGCCGAACAAAACCTTGGAAAAGTCCGACAAAAGCAAAATTTATTATTTCCCATATTCATGTCCTATACATTCACTTGCCATGTTGTCCAAGATTTTTGTAACGTGTCTACAAGGACCGATCTATCAAATGGTGAGGTGCATGAAATACATCCATAGCTTATCCCGGAAGTTTGAGTGTGCCAAATTATTTATGTGTAAGAAATGAGAATGGTGAATAATGTGTATAGTTCTTACCAATTGATGTACCCTGCTACAATCACAACCGAATATTGAAGCAAAAGTGTTCAAAGTGCAAGAGTACATACACAATGATACTGATATAGTTAATGCCAAGAGTGCACCAAAAAGCGTCAATTACTTGGAACTTCCGTGCTTGTCATCAAAAAAGAAAGGCAGAAGAATTAATTTAAGAACGATCAAATAATAACCCAGATCGTTGAGGTGTCCGAACGAATTGCCAGACTACAGTGTATTTACACATGCATAAATAGAGGTACCTGGTCATATAAGCAACTATAAATAGATAATCAAACACAATAATAATCTTGATGATAGCTAATTGATCCATGTATGATGGGCAGTAAGCAACGTAATTAAAGTTTTGGCGGCGACCATTTAGGAGTGCCCGAGTAAGGCGAACCAGTGTTCACGCAACAGTTGGTCGGCTTCCGGTGGTCCGCGACTGCAAATACCATAACTATGTATATAGTGATAATGCAATAAACATCATTGCAGATGTACATGTTCATTGAAACCGTAAGATTAGGAGGAAAACCTCTCTCATTGTGACACAACTTGCTACGGAAACAGAGCCAGAAAAAAGCTGAATGTTTTGTCTTGTCCTATACGTCAGACGACGGAGGGCCAAACAAAACACCCAGAGACCTCAAACACAACGTTTACAGTAAAAAGTCATTACAATGACAAACCACCGACCTTCCATACTGATAAGTGACAGGTTTGATTCTATCGTGTTCGATCTTGTCGAGAATGGGTGTGAATATCAGCCAGGCGTGACGCAGCTCGTCGGTGCGACGAAATTGATTTGCGAACCACAGAACACCTCGAGGATCAGGCGTTCGTAGGCGTCCGGCAGACGGATACCCTGCAGGACACAGGGTTGCACTCATGGACTGATGTTAATTGTGCAGCAACGACACGTTTTTGTTCGCCGTTTCGACAGTTTTCACAGACAGGTGCACCAGACACAGCCAGTGCGAGGACACCAGGTGCTCAGGAACCACAAAAATATACGCGCATTGGTCGAATAAATGTGTTTGTCTACTTATCGTGGCATGTCGCCGCTTGTCAGCACCAATGAAACGAGCCGTTTTGTGTCCAGTATTTCAAAAGCTAATACGCTGGTTTCGAACGCATTTACGCACTCGTGCCAGCGGGAGCGGCGCAGGGAAGCTGGAACCGATAACCTAAAAACCCTCAGAAGTACAATATAGCTGAACGTACAGCATATCGTTTGTTGTAAGTAAAGATCCAGCTCGGTCTCCTCCACTTCGAATCCCATGCCTGGCTTTTTGGTCATTGTTTTGGCGTACACAGCTTCGTCGGGCTGAAACAAATCGCCGAAAACATATTCGAACACATTGCAAAACAGGTATTCTGACCCTATTGACGAACCTGCACGCGAATCACAAGCTCGTTTCGTTTGATATGTCCTTTTGGATAGATATCGCCCGACACATCGCGATACTGGATGCGCACCTCGGCCTTTCGTTCATTCAGCGCTGAAGCAAAAGCACGATGTTCGATGTTTTGCGGGCACAACAACGCGCACAAAAAGGGACCAGTCAAACTTCACATGGAAACACGTTTCACAACTAGATAAAACGGATCTTTTTGTACCTTTGCCACATCTGACGAAGAACGGCACGCCATCCCATCGTTCATTGTTGATACGCATCACGGCCATCGCATAGGTCGGTGTCACCGAGCCCTTGGGCACTGTCGGGTCGTCCAGATACCCCAGACGCGAATCGTCGGCTGCAAGCAACGCATATGGCGTGTGATTGTGACAGAATGGTAGTCGCAGGATGGTTTTTTCACCATTTTAGATGCAATGTGCACCAAAAAAATTTTTCAGCGCCTAAAAATGAGCGTTTTGGTGCAAGTTGAATCCAGAATTTTGTCACTTTACTTGTAAATTGGTCATCTTGCACCGAAATGTACTGAAATTTTAGCTTGATATTTTAACATTTAGGTGCACGTTGCACCAAGTGAATTTTGAAAAAAGCCGTGATAAAATAGCTTTTTAGATATCAAACAGCTTCCACTGTGGTTGGGGTGGGGTTGGACACGCCGGTCATCATAGAGGGTCCTGCAGGATCACGTGTTTTTGGGGTAGTAACGATCCAGGTGCATTAATCGTGCGAATTTCGATCAAAGATCAAGACAGGCTTCGCGGACAGGAAACAAAGAATATTTTTGCTGAACGAAGTTAGGATCTAACCCAAGTTATCTAACCAACCTCAGAATCTCATTTTTACATATTTAAAACGCCAGTAAGCCAAGCAACAAGCACCGATAAAAGGACACCAAAACGCACTAGTTCCGTTCGGGTCGGCCACATACTGTCCCCAATACAGTTTTCGCGATGTTGATGGGCTCGATACACTTCAGCACCTTTCGCGTTTACGTTCCGAGAATAGTAAGCCACCAAACTAGCTGGCTTCTCCATTGCCACCAGACAAAGGATTTGCAGCAGGTCGTTTTTCATCACGTCACTGAAACAGCAGGATAGGCAACGATAATGAGAACCAGACTTATAGTAGGTACCTGATTTGGTAAGCAGTTGGATCAAAACCCGGTTTCGCCTTTCTGGACAGTGCCGTTTCTTCACTATGGCATTTTGACAACTGCCATAAAACCATTTTGTTAAATCGCAACAATCGCTCGTTGTTCATGAAAAAATTTGTTCTGTACCAACTGCCAAGCAAAAATCAACATATTCAAATTGGTGTATTTTTACAAAGGTTGAATATCTTTCCTTTTGAAGAGTTTGTCCATTACCGATGGTGCTTTATGGACGCAAAATGTGAAACACACCGAATGATGCCGAAATTATCGAAGTACCCGCCACGACCCTGTGTGCCGAACGGTTCCTTGAACATGATCATCACGCTGGCGATGTGCTCGCGATTCCATGTTGACACTAACCAAGCGGTTACAGAAGGTGAAACAATAGAAAAAATATTTGCATGTCAACTTGCCCCATCAAAACCATTATGGACAACGCCCCCGGAATAAACGCTACACGCAAGACAACAAGCTACGGTGATAAAACGGTTCCCTGTTGTGAGCGAAGAGAAACGAAACACAACTGACCGCAGGACCATCAAGTTCTGAACCATCTCTTTGCCCAGATAGTGATCAATTCTGTACATCTACGTTTCGTCAAACAACGATGCCAGATGTTTTCGATAGATCGTCCGATGTCGTCAGGTCAGGGCAGAGCGGTTTTCTCAATGATGATACGAGTCCAGGCCGGTCTGATTTACACATGGTAATATGTCCATACCGAGCGTATTGATCTTTGGCGTTTGGAAGCTTGATTGCTTCCGGAATCTCAATCAATTCGCTGTTCACCCATACAATTCTGTTTGATGTTGAGCGTGACCTGTTTGTACACATTGACTGGCAATGCCAAATAGTACAGCCGATTCACACCCGATCGTGTGTTACGTTTGATCTGCCCGATAGCGTGTTCCAACGACAGGAATTCATCCTTGCTGTCGTATTTGCCTTGCACGTACGAGTTGAGACGCATAAAGTCCGCGAATTTCGACTCGTGCTCGTCCGACATTGAATGGTGGATTGATCGGGTCGTAGGCTTCCTTTGGGCACGGGGATCTTTATCAAATTTGAAGGCAAATCCACTGGCATGGCGCACACAGATTTTGGTTGAACTGTATTTTGCGAAAGAGTTGGCGCACTATTTGCGGCCAAAATAATAACGCGTCAACTCTACCGCAAAATACAGTTCAATCTAAATTAGGCTGTACCCAAGCCAAGTCCGTGCCAAAGGACTTAAGATTTGCCGACGACAGACACAGGTTTTGACGTTTTCCCC